>OZ022252.1:15241276-15266276 GCA_963978915.1 Caenorhabditis parvicauda
AATGTTGGCGGGAGAAGTTGTTGTAGTGGTGGTGGTGTACTCTTGGGCCTGATAGCTGCCTAGGTTGATGTTGGACCCTGGGACCAGAGGGACTGAATTGTAACAGGAATAGATGGATCCACTCTGGATAACGGCTTGGTTGAAAAGATCTGAAGGTTTTATGATTTTTGTGACAAAAATTGACAAAAACGGAATTTTTTTGACGCTGTTTTTCATCATTATAAACTATGTAACTTCTGGCATTTTACTTGTAAAACATTGTTGTCTTAGAAAAAAATATTTAAGAAATGAAAATATTTCGAGTTACAGTAATAAAAGTTGATTGTACTCCTCTACAGTAACCCGAGGACGAAAAATTGTTATTAAAAACTTTCTATTAAATATTTGGACACTGAACTAGTCGTTTTCAATTTTTAAATTCAGAAATTTTCAAGTTTTACCCCTTTCTAAACTCACTCTGACTCATGGGACTGAGCGTATGGGCGCTCACAGCACATGCACCGTCGTCTTGTCCAACTAGCGTTATTCTGGAAGGGTCACCGCCGAAAGATCTGATGTTGGTCTGAACCCATTGGAGGGCTTGCACTTGGTCCAGCATTCCGAGGTTTGATTGGACTGCACCAGTATAGGTCGTGAAGAACCCTAAAAATCATGATGTGTCACAATTTAATGAAACTCTATTTGATCACTATCTGTTTTTGCTGTCTGTTTTCAGCATATAAGGATTGGAAGCTTTTTGTTACCGAAAGATGCCAAGTTGATAGTCCGCGCGCTGCTGCGCGGCACTGGTGCACTTCTATGCAACTAGCATCGGCGAGACTTAACTTTTCTCGAAAATCACAATCTGTTTTCGCTGTCCGTTCTGAGCATGAAAGGCTTGGAAGCTGATTGTTACCGAAAGATGTCAAGCTGATAGTCCGCGCACTGCTGCGCGGCACTGCTGCACTTCTATGTTAGTTTTCGCAAAATCACCATTTTGAAATTGAAAGGAACGTTCACTACGATGTCACTTGGTCTATAGCTAACTAGGTCAATCTTGATTCGTAGAGAACAGTTATTTTCTTTCAGAAAAAATGTTGGAAGATCAAAGAAATCCAACTCACCAAGCGCACCCAACCGATACTGTACGGTCACCACCACAATTTCCCTCTGCACCAAATTGGTGACAATCCCCTTCACTTCAGATTCGTTTGATCCACCATTGGTGAACCCGTTGGTGCCGTCGATGAAGACCATGACAGCCATGGCTGAGGAGGAGTTGACGTTCTGAAAGTCAAACTAGTCGAGGAGATATACGAGGAGTAAATTACGTATGAAGTATCAATATGATTAAAGTCCTGTACAAGTAAAAAGCTACAAGTAAGAATAGTTCCAAAAACTTGAAAAAACTCGAGAATTGGAGTAAGTCTCTAGCTAAGTTTCACGGGATTGCTTTTTGATTTTTTTGTTGATGAAAGGTTTTACTGTTTTCTACATGATTTATAATGACTGAAACCAGAATGAACTAAACCTGTGTAGTGTATACATTGAGGTACAAACAGTCTTCACTGGTCTGGCCTCCTGCGTTAGGTTGTGGGCATTTTGGTCGGAAGTAGGTGGCGTCGTAAACGTTACTGTGGTTTTGGACCTGCTGGGGGCTCTGGAAACTTTATTTAAAAAAAAGAGAAAAGAGAGAGAGAAAGAGAGAAAGAGAGAGAAAAAGAGAGAGAGAAAAAGAGAGAGAGAGAGAGAGAGAAAGAAAGAAAAAGAGAGAGAAAAAAAGAGAGAGAAATAAAGGTGTGTGTGTGTGTGTGTGTGTGTGTGTGTGTGTGTGTGTGTGTGTGTGTGTGTGTGTGTGTGTGTGTGTGTGTGTGTGTGTGTGTGTGTGTGTGTGTGTGTGTGTGTGTGTGTGTGTGTGTGTGTGTGTGTGTGTGTGTGTGTGTGTGTGTGTGTGTGTGTGTGTGTGAGAAAGACAGAAACAGAGAGAGAGGGAGAGAGAGAGAGAGAAAGAGAGAGAGAGAGAGAGAGAGAGAGAGAGAGAGAGACTCACCTGATACCTCAAGTTGCCCACTGGAGCCTGAGCATACGCTATACCCTTGAAGCAAGTGGCACTCCCGTAGTACAACTGATTTTGATTGGTTCCGAGGTTGACGTTGGATCCTTGATATACACCAGTCGCAGTACTAACGCTGGTGTAGCTGTTCTGAGCACTGACAGCGATAGAGAAGAGGAAGAGAGGTATTAAGTTGATCATCCTAAAAACTTATTTTCTGTGTAGAGAACAAAAGCAAACGCAAATTATCAGAAGTTATCATCATTATTATTAAGAGAGTGTTGAAACACGAAAGAGAGAGAGAGGTAGAGAGAGTATTCTCAGTCATCTTCTTCCCTCTATCAACCAGATAGATCCTCCATTGCTACTGATTTTTTAAATTTCATTATATTTACCATTCTCTATTTTTCCGCCTTACGGAATAAAACATTATTATTATTAAAGAGAGAGAGAGAGAGAGAGAGAGAGAGAGAGAGAGAGAGAGAGAGAGAGAGAGAGAGAGAGTGAACAAGAACGAGAGAAAGAGGGAGAGAAGGAGAGAGAGAGAGAATGAGAGAGAGAGAGAGAGCGCGTGAGAGAGCGAGAGAGAGCGAAATCTGCGTATTTGATTTGGTGATGAAAAAAAGGAAAAAGGGGCTCTGAGCGTAGCGAGGACTTCCTGCTTGTTTTCTATGAACAAGACTTTTGTACATTTCCACTTTTGGTTTTTTGGTCATATCTCAGCCAACAGTTTCCCGATCGCTCTTTTTTTTTAATTTCTCCAAACATTTTCAAATCTCGTCATCTGACTGATAAAGCGAATAATAAAAACATAAGAATTTTTTGCGAGACTTGTCTGGAGTTGACTTCAAAATTAACCTGATTTCACTCAAATTCACAGCTTTCAAACATCAGAAACTATTGAAAGTTTATCGATCCAGCGTACGAAGTCTTGAAAACATTACATATTTGGACTCCAGAATCCAAGTTCGTAGACTCAACCAGTGAGGATCTCACTTCGTAAAAGTTTTCGATATTTTTTTCGCGGATTTTTCATTTTTTTAGCAAGGTCAACGAAAACTATGAACATGATATGAGTTTGGAGTGTTTTAGAGTGTGTTCTAACATGGGAATATACCAAAGCCAGGAGAATCTGTGAGGTCTGAGTGGTCTCATAGGTTTTTAAGTATGGTGAACTGCTCTGATAAGTTGCTTGAGTTTAGGACAAAGCAGTAAGCGGAGAGGTGAGCGCCATCAACAGTGAGCAAAGCCTGGATGACTGAAAGCATTCGGAAACAGAAAGGTTCGGACTCTGATCCCACCTTTCACCACCACAAACTGCCAGCTCCTATTTGTAGAAGTCAGACTTGAAAAATAAACACTGTGTGAAGTAAGTTGTTTGCGTTGATTGTTAACTCGCGCTCCTTGATTACTCATTGGGGGTAGAGAGGCCAATCAGAAATTGATATTTTGGGAATGGAAAAGAGCCTTGCAGTGCTCAAAAAACGGGTGTGATGAATTCATTCTCAAAGAAGAAACTCAACCCTTAACCAGGTTGAAAAAAAACCTTTCAATTAGGATTTCAAAGCTCATACCCAAATTAAAAAAAATAGGCTCAAGTTATAATGGGAGATGTATCCTTATTATTTTGTAGAATCTACTGTCCGATATCATGTGACGGCGTGATTCAGAAACTTCCAGGTTGAATGATCTTCTTTTTTTTATCATCCCATCTCTCTCTCTCTCTCCCTCTCTCTCTCTCTCTGTCTCTTACTCTTTCTCTCTCTCTCTCTCTCTCTCTCTCTCTCTCTCTCTCTCTGTCTCTTACTCTTTCTCTCTTTCTCTCTCTCTCTCTCTCTCTCTCTCTCTCTCTCTCTCTCTAAATCTTTATACATTTCTCTCTCTTCCTTTTCATCAATAAATTTTCAAAAATTATATCAGAAATCTCGCAGAACTGTTCCATCGTTCGTCGCAGTCTTCCGATCTCAAAGTCATGTGCATATTTCTTCGGGACGCTCCCACACATTATCTCTTTCGCCGTTCGGTAGGACAGTACCCAGATTATGTTGGTAAACATCTGTATGGTTTCTGTTGTTTGAAGACAAAACCCAAAGTTGACACAAAAACGTTATTAGTCTGTAAACAAGAACTAAACTTGTGGAAGTGGCTTATTTTCACACAAGTCCAAATTTGTGATCTTAAAAGGAAGCAGTGATGATCATCATGGCGTCAAAATCAGAACTGCAAATGCTTGACCACTCAGTGAAGGAGGCGGGGTTCCAATAGGTCAAATCCTGTCCCGAACCCTCATGTGAAACAGGTAGACCTATTCAAAGTTACTAATTTTGTGTAAAGATGCAGACGTCGACTCTGATGATTTTGTTATTCTGAAGCGTATCACGGAACGGAAGCTAGCGTGGGCAGGTCACATTTCTCGACAACCGCCTACCCGATGGTCATGAAAAGTCACTGAGTGGACACCTTTGGGTCAGAAAAGGAAAACAGGTAGACCTCCTCTGAGATGGGGCGACGACATCGTCAAAGCGAGAAACGATTTTCTTTCATGTCTGGTCAGAGAAGACGTGCTGGTACACTGGTGAGAAAGACTCCGTGGTCTACGTTGGCGAAGGACCGTTCAACCTGGAAGTTTCTGATCCACGCCGTCACATGACAACGCGAACAATGGATCTCCGAACTATCTGAAGTAAGTAAAAACTTGACCAACGACTGAGAGAGAGGGCGGGTTTTCGAGTAGATCAAACATAATTTCAAAACATCGAAAAAAGCTGATGAAGTAACTTTTACGTGATGTCATATTAATCCACTTTTCTTGTTTCTGGTTATTTCAAGCTTTACTTGACTCACGTTTTTCAATTAAGGTTCGTTTTTGGTGTATCTTTGCACCATGATGGCGCAACCCCATCCAAGATACATCAATTTCAGTAATGAGCAACGATAACGCGAAAGGTCCATCCAAGAGCGATTATCTTTATGAAACTATGGGGAATGGTGAGTTAGGCTCCTAGCGACCTAAGCCTTAAGGTCATTCTTCCAGACAATGTACAAGAATCACGCTCAAGCTATGTACTGACAGACCTCAACAAGAATCGCAAGCCAGTGGAGGAAGTCAAGGAGGTAGGGTCACGCCCCCTTGTGATGATTGGTCGAAAGCTTGCAGTTCTGATTTTTGTCGCTTAGAAAGTTAGAATGTGAGAAGGGTCTTATTGCCGCGTAACAGCGCGCGGACCAAAAATGGAAGTCAGCTTTGCACCTCCGTGCTACGATAAGCTTTTTCGGTTCGATTTCTGTAAGCTTATAACAGACCATGTTAAAGAAAACCCAGCTTTATTGAAACTAAAAAAAATAAAAAACTTTCACTATTAGAAGTGTATGAGCTAAGACAGGTCTTGATTTGTAAGAAAGTACTTTCAAATTTTGCAGGCCACCTCGGAGTACGTACTGAGAGAACTTCAAGCTCAACACGACGAGTCTCGGAACTACGTGTTCGAAGCCCCAGAAAGACCATTCTTGGTGGGACTTCCCATCTCGGTCCGCCAACTGCGCGCCAAGGTGGACTCGATGGAGAATGTCGTGGTCATCCCACACCTCATCAACGGGCAGCTTTTCTTCACCACGAATGGAGATGAGGACGTGAGGACTGCACACGATTCAAACTCGACCCATGAACTGCAAGGCAACGTGAGCGGCAGAGTCGTGATGGATGGAATGAAGTTCTCATACGCTCAGATTGTAGAGCTCCTCGGGGAGTCTACTGCGCTACGGTTGGAGAGAGAATTCGTGGTTAGTTTAAAAAAGGAGAGAGAGAGAGAGAGGGAGAGAGAGAGAGAGGGAGAGAGGGAGAGAGGGAGAGAGGGAGAGAGGGAGAGAGACTTCATAATATTCATTCGTGTTGCAACAAAAGTTTATCAGTTCTACAAAATTTCCGTTTTTCGTTTAATTTTTTTTTGTTTTGAAGAGACAACAAAACGCCAACGTTCAAGTGATGGGACGCAATGGTGAGATCAAGACAGCGCGAGTACCTTCCTCCGCTGCTCTCAAAACCGCACGTAGCAAGGATTCTCTGTGGAGCGCGGATGCCATCACCGCCTACGAGATTCCGAGCCTGCGGACTGCTCATAGTGTCTCACGTCATGGGTAAGAATGGACATATCATATGCATTACAATGTCCACGATTTTTTCAGAAAATTGGTCAGAGCGGAAAGTGCCGATTCACTGTGGAGCGCCGCCGCTCACACTGCGGTCTCGATTCCATCCCTGAAGACTGCATCAAGTGTTTCGACAAGGTGAGTGCGCGTGGCTATCAGGCACGTTTCTTGGACAAACGTGAAAACGTGACAAGAGAAACGTGCTCGGTGACGTGGCAAATAGAATGACGGTCTTTACTTTCGGCCCATGCACTAATGCTGGCGATGGGGGTTATGTAGAATGAAACAAAAAGATGAAAACGTGAAATTCTATTAATTTTTCAGATCGATGAACTACAATACACCTGCTTACAATTGGTATGAGGGTACCGATCTGGTTCGCACCGCCCGTGCTCGCAGCAACGACTCGCTGTGGAGTGTTGACGCTAGAACTGCACTGTCTATTCCACGCACTAGCAGATCTAACGTCACCTTGCACACGGCTCAATCAGTGGAGCCCAATCTGTTTTCTGCGCGGACAGCGGTGTCTTCCGCATCCGGAGTCCAGACTGCAAGATCGTCTCCTTCCTTCGCAGGACTCAGAACTGCAAGGTCTTCTACTTCGACTGTTGGACTTCACACTGCCCAGTCAGTCGAGCCGAACCTCCTATCCGCTCGGACTGCCGTCTCTTCCGCATCCGGAGTCAACCGTGCCATCTCCTCAACTTCTGGATTTGACACCGCGAGGTCCATCTCATCAGCAAGTGCCGTCAATACTGCTCAATCAGTGGAGCCAAACCTCTTTTCCGCGCGGACTGCTGTCTCTTCCGCATCCGGAATCCAGACAGCAAGATCATCTCCATCCGCGGCAGCACTCCAAACTGCTCAATCAGTGGAGCCAAACCTCTTTTCCGCGCGGACTGCCATTTCTTCCGCATCCGGAGTTCAAACAGCAAGATCGTCTCCATCAGTGGCGGGACTCAGAACTGCCAGATCGTCTACTTCAACTGTCGGACTTCACACTGCGCAGTCCGTGGAACCGAACCTTCTTTCCGCGCGGACCGCCGTCTCTTCCGCATCCGGAGTCAACCGTGCCATCTCCTCAACTTCCGGATTTGATACCGCTAGATCCATCTCATCTGCAACTGGAGTCCACACTGCTCAGTCAGTTGAGCCGAACCTCTTTTCCGCGCGGACTGCCGTTTCTTCCGCATCCGGAGTTCAAACGGCCAAGTCGTCTCCATCTGATCTGTACACTGCCAAGTCGAACTTTGCAACTTCTCGTACCGCGGTCTCCTCCACTTCGGGTGTGGTGACTGCCAAGTCTTCTGAATCCGGAGTGAATCTTCACACTGCCAGAAGCCGTGGCTCGAGATTCTCATCGCTGGTCGACGTGACCGCGCAGTCACCTGAACCAAATCTGAAATCTGTCTGGACTGCCAAAGAACACTCTGAAGCTGATGTTCACACTGCAAGACACGCCTCGGAGGAGTAAGTTTAGAAAGATTAAAATTCTAATGGATGATTTAGTGTCCACACTGCACACGATCTTCTGAGCTCTCGGGAATCAACTGATGTCAGAACTGGCATTGAAATATCCTCTGATTGAAATGTCCTCAAGAATTCACTACTCGACTAATAAACTCGTATTCATTCATTTTCTGGGTACTTTATTATGTAGAGGAAGGAAACAATGAAACTCTGGAGTTGTACGATAGACCAGAACTTCAGAATTGTCAATATTTCAAGCTTTTCGACACTATTCCTATCATCTTCAGCATACTAGGGGACCAGTCAGACCTGAATCTTTGAAGACTCTTCGTAGTCTCTTGTAGTCTCATAAAAAAAGCAACGCGTGTTCGCGTTGCGTATCTTCTTAAAACTTTTGTTTTCAATATTGTACTGTTGCTATTTTATCTTTCTCATTCGATTATGATAATTCATATAGAATTTCTCAGCATAAAAGTCGAATTAGACTTCTTTTTCGCAGTAGTTCACCAATGATGCTGCAATCTCTACTGATTTCATTCTTCCTGAAGATCATGGTAAGCTAAAAAAAACCTTTTTCATCACTTCTCCAAGTGAAAATACTGAAGTCATGAAGTTTTACCCACATTTTCAGATTCTCATGGCTCTGATGTCTACTGTGGCTTCTCAGGGTATTTGTACGAGAAACGGAGAATGCCCGCCACATCAGGACTGCATCATCCTTGTGTGAGTTTATCGGACAAAATCTTATGTGGCCCATGCCTAGTGCCGAGGATGCAGTGGTGCCGAGGTGCCGGTCCGCCGGGGTTTGCCTTTTACAATTTGGCACCACGGCACCACTCTGCGCCCTCGGCACCACACGGCGTCTTTGGCACCACTCTCACCGAACAGTGGTGCCATATTGCAAAAAGTGGCACCACTGTTCGCGGCACCACTCCCATCATGGCAGACTTGATGGTGCCGAGGTGCCGGTCCGCCAGGGTGCCTTTTACAATTTGCCTCCGGACACATCTCTTATCAAACTTCATGAAACGATCTGAACTTTTGGTTTGATATTTTACAAATTAATAACCACTTATGGTTAGAGTTAAAATGATGAAACTTACAGGCACTTTTCTCTTGAAAACAATAACTTCCGTAATCGGAAGATATGATACCTTTTGTTCGAAGCACATAAGATTTTGTCCGATACTGTAGATCAGATCACCTTTTTCTATGACTTTCATATATCAATTTGATAGAAACTAATGATCGGATGAAAAAATTGAGAAAATGTTTGTAAACTGTACGGAACAACAATAGCCACGTTTTATTACAATGATGGTGAGAATCTTCTTGATTGGTCACAGTACGAAAGTCACAAGGCTGAAAGGTTCCCCTTTTTCATACTATTCATATTTTTTCAGTGAAACGTTCGCAAAACATTTACCGGTTTGTTTTTCCATAATAGTTATTATTCTGAACCTAAAAATGAAACTTGCAGCTGCGTCTGGGTGCCGTTTCCAACACCAAGATAGAACAAGAAGAAGTGAATAAATAAATATTTATTTTGCATCTTCTCACAAGGAATATGATCAGCTTAATAAGGACAAAATAAAACCTACTGCATATTCGTGTTTCAGTACTTTGATAAAACGAAAGTGTTGTATCGTAAATACAGTGTGGTAGGGGGCGGAGCCACCGGGATAATGGTAGACATGGGCACGAGGTAGGTCAAATACGAGTTAGGTAAAATATTTATGACTCACTCGTAACAGAAAGTCTAATCGAAAAATCACCAACGGTTATTGTCACCTCGCTACGCTCAAGCCGCTGGAGTTTCAACGCTAATTATTCGAAAGTTTGTAACGAATGAATTCCAATAAATAAAAGCTGATCAGGACCTGAATATATCTCACGAGGCTACTGAGGTCAGGTCACCTAAGCACAACATTTTCATTTCTATAAAAGATGAGTAATGCTTTGCAAAATATGTTCAAAAAAGATGAAACTGCTGTTATAAAGCCGGAACCTGAAGGATTGTGAGTTCGAATTATGTTTCTAATTAATTTGTGGAAAGTGCAGAAACCGAGTGCAGCCGGCGGGAAGCGAACCCGCGATTTGTGTGTTAAAAGTGAGGCAGTCAACAGCGCCATGACATTTGAGAGTAATTGTTCAACTGGAGCTAAAAGTGTTTTTTTTTGAAAATGCAAAAATCAATTGCTTCCGGCGGGATTGAACCTGTGACTTTTGGCGTGAAAAAAGACATCCAAATCGAGCTAAATCTGCGATATTTTTCGAAAAAGCTAAAATCTAATGCTGTCGGCGGGGATTGAACCTATGACTATTTCCATGTCAAACTAGTTCCCCATTAACTGCGCAAGGAACTTCAAAAAGTTGGAAAAAACAAAAATTCAATGCAGCCAGCAAGGATCGAACCTTCAACCTTCAGTTTGTTAAAAATGAAGCAAACCACTGCGGCTAGGACTTCAGTTCAAACCATAATTCAGGCAATTTATACTAATAAATGGTGTCTATGTTCCTCTTGTGAAGAATTACGTACCAAATGTTAAACCGCAATCCGGAGATGAACTTTTGCACGTGGGCGACATGTTCAAGGACAGATACCACATAAAAGTGGGGTCATTTTGATGTAAAATTCGATAATTATCGATTGACAGGGCATGATCGGTAAAGGTGGATACGGACAGATTTATTATGCAGAAGATACAAGAGAAAAGGCAATTTGTGCTATCAAAACAGAGAGAAAGAAGAAAGACAAAGCAGCATCAAACTCATCCAAAAGAATGTTTTTGGAGCAAAAAGTTTGTTTAGAAAATTTGAAATTCATTTACTTCTTCAAATTATGGCTGACGACAAAAGGAGTATTAAGTGCATGAACCATACACATATCTTCCTCTACCTGTAAAAAAGTGTGACCTCCGTAAATCGGTTACTTAGTTACCGTAGCAGTTTCGCTTTGAAATACATGAACGATTAAGTAATGCGCCTTCAATTTCAATGGACTGAAAGTAAGAATAATAATTTAAATCCACAAAGATCTAACTGTTCGTTGTGAGAGTCCCGACCCTACCGTACTCATTTTACCAAAATGCGAATGCCGCGAGTCAAGGAACAGACAGTACTCATTGACGACACAAAGAGTTTTTTCTGCATTCACCACCCCATCATAATTTCTCTGTGAACACAACACCAGGAAATGGTTAGTGTTCGCAGACTTTACTCGTTTTGTTGTCAAGAGACTCCATTTTATGAAACCGTGAAAAAAACACAGTCCTTCTCTGAGAATTATCGATTAGTCCTGCAAATATTATTATGTCCAATTCAGGTGCTCTACCGACTTCAAGGACGACCTCATACCCCGATAATGGTTGCTTCTGGTCACACAGAAAATATTAATTTTATGGGTTTGTTTTATCTCTCCCGATCGTTTTTTAATTACAACTTTCCAGTAATGCATCTGCTCGGACCGAATGTCGGCGATTTGCGGAAAAAGAGCCCAGTGAGGAGACTCAGTGCCACGACCGTGGCTAGGGTTATAACACAGGTCTCTTTCTCTCTCTTTCTCTCTCTCTCTCTCTCTCTCTCTCTCTCTCTCTCTCTCTCTCTCTCTCTCTCTCTCTTCAATCAAAGTTCCTTTAGGGTGTGGCAGCACTTCGCGACGTTCACAACCTAGGTTACCTCCACCGAGATATCAAACCAGCGAATATGTGCTTTGGAATAACACAGAATGTAAGTGAGAGGGCTCACAACTAATACGACGCAGAGAAGTCAGAGAAAACTATCATTCTCAAAGTTCTCTCTGACACAAGCGTTGCAACATCGCGCTGCACCAGAGTTAATATTGTCACGTTTCAGACACGTCACGTTCTGAAACTTGTTGACTATGGATTGGTCCGAAGGTATAAGAATCCCGATGGAACTTGGAGAGAACACAGGGTGCCCGCACGGTTTCGGTTTGTTTTTCTTTTTGAACTCGCAAAAATGACATGGGCAGCGGCGGGGATTGAACCTGTAGCTCCTTTCTCTTGTTAAAGACTGGTCTACTGGCTCAATATGTCCACTAGAAATTTTCAAATCTTCCGCCTGGTTCGTTTAGAAAAAACAACGGTTGAATGCACACGACGGGGATTGAACCTGCCACTTTCGGCTCGTTTAGGGGTTGCACACTGCGGAACGAAATTAGTTCCAAATTTAACCAATTTTGATTTTAAAGAAGGAGAATTCTCGAAATGAGTGGCAAGTACCCCAAAATCTTAACAATAAGATTCCAGTGGTACACTTCGCTACGTTTCGCCAGACGTTCACGACAAGTTTGACCAGTGCCCAGCCGACGATTTGACTTCTATGGCGTATTCCGGAGCCGAACTGCTTCTGGGCGATCTCCCGTGGAAATTCTGTCACAACAGAGATTTGAGAGAAGCGAAACTAATATTTGTGAGTTCTATTGATTTCTGTGATCGATTTTTGAAAATGTTGAGAATTTTCTTCTTTTGAATATTGTTGGCCTAAACCACACTGAGTACCTTAAACTTGGCAATAACCTTTCATTTTTGTCACTTCCTTTTAATATTGCACTGACTGATGAGGTAAAAGATATTTTGAGAGAAGCGCCGCGCAGCAGCGCGCGAACAGATCGTATTTGGAACACTTTCCAGGAATCATCTGAGATCCTCGACTGCTGTGGCCAAGCGTATTCATCGTTTTCGAAGGCAGTTTTCAGTTTGAAAAGGACTGACAATCCAGACTATTCTTCGCTACAGGCCCTACTAATTGTGAGTTGTTGTTTAGAGACTCGGTCACCACTGTCGAGCCGCGCTACGTTGAAAGTTCTTAGTCGTGACTAATTTTTTGACTACTTTCGAATCGTGACGCGTTGGTTCATCCCTCTAGAACTATCTCAAAACATGAATTTTTCGCACACCTAGGCACATGCTTAAGACACACATAACCGCTTCGCAACCGCTTTGCCGGCCTCCACTTTTATTTTCGTTTGTACTTTAATAAATAATTCACTTGACATAATTAACGTTGCGGACAACGATAGTTTTACCTACTTCAAACATCTTTACGTTACAGTTTGTGGGACACACCGAGCTAAAGCAGGTCGTCATCGATTAGTCGCGTTGCAGCAAAATTATATTGAACGGAAATTCGCTATAGAGCGCGTTCGCACATTAATATTTTTCTCTTTCTTTAGTCCTATTTTTCTCATCTTAACAAGTGAATTTGTTCCGCCAATTTCTGTGGAAAGATTGCAAATCGTGTAACTTTCCTTGGTAACTAGCTTTTTTATCATGAATTTTGAAAAAACGTCAGAGAAAAAAGTTTTTAAACTGCAGTAACTTAAATTTGATCTACTCTATCGATTTTCTTTGCTTACACTTTTCAACTGCGTTTGCCGCAGTGTGTCTCACCGCACCACAACACGCATAACTCCAGGAAATGCAAGGAGACAAGATGCTCTACGACCCATACGACTGGGAAGAAGGCTACAAAGAGGCGATCGAGCAGCCGCTATGAAAAAAGTTTCCAAAATAAATTTTCTGCGTAGGTGACTAACCGCTGTACGAAAGAGAAGAAACATCTCTTCTTGCTGTTTTGTTCCGGAATCGTATAGTTCTCCCATGACTAGTCTTCCATATTATTCGTTTGTGGAATTCTTTTCCCATCTTTTCAACTGATTTGTGATTTAACTACGGTGTTCACAGAATACTTCTTATTGTCTTGTGATGCCCTCAGATGTTCTTATTCTTCTATCATGGGTCCACCGAAAATTTAGGCTTTGGTCCGTTTCTAGATACTGGAATTAGGCGAGGGTCTCGCTCCGGAGGACCTTCATTTTTCAAGATCAGACTTGATTACGGTATTTCAAGATCAGACTTCATTACGGTATTTCAAGATCAGACTTTATTACGGTATGTCCAGATCAGGCTTGGTTACGGTATGTAGAGATCAGACTTGATTACGATATGTCGAGATCAGACTTGATTACGGTATGTCGAGATCAGACATGGTTACGGTAATTTTGGTTACGGTATGTCGAGATCAACCTTGGTCATCAGACTTGGTTACGGTATGTCGAGATCAGACATGGTTACGGTAAGTTTGGTTACGGTATGTCGAGATCAACCTTGGTCATCAGACTTGGTTACGGTATGTCGAGATCAACCTTGGTTACGGTAGGTAGAGATTGGTTCAGGTGCATCGATATTAGGCTCTTTGAACAACTAATGACTAGAATTATACCTGTGCTTATTGTTGAACCTAGAGTGAGCCCCTTGTTTCTGAGCTTTTTCAATTTTAAGCATGATTCTAATAGATCCACACGAACAAAGCGAGTTTGATGGGATAAACAGTACTACCAGAGTACAGTTACAATTTCTGTTATATTGCGGATAGTACTCCAATCGTATTTTACTGTATCACATTCGCTCCGCTCGTGAGGTAGAATGAAAAGCACCACAACTACAATAATGAATTTTCTCCGTATAAGCACACCTACAGTACTGTTAACATTTTTCGCGTCACTCGTGAATTTCAATGAACTGTACTCCAATATTATGATAACAATGTAGTACTTGATTCTCTCGTGTGAGATGATAAACAGTGTTAAAAGAAAAAGACTCAAAGAAAACTTTCACATACATTTTTGCCACCCGTTAGGATCAAGAAATGAAGTGGGTTACTATCAGATAATGTCGTATCGCAACTTAAACTGACCTTGAAACGATCCCTACGCATACTTTTTGATATACCCAGCAGCTACAGCTTGTTTCCGGTTTGTTCTCTTTTTATTTTTGAGTGATAGACACACCTTATCTACGCTATTTTATCGGAATAGATCATTCTCGATTGTTTGCTTCAATTCCCAGAGTTGTAAGGCATTTTTCATCTTTCACTTGGATATGAATATGATTTTGAGTTTATTTTAAGCAACTCTTTTCCCATCTTCAAATTCGCAAACGTTTTCAACTTAACATCAAATTGAATTGAACAGTTGATTTGCGAGAAAAAGTTCACTTCCGTAGTTACGAAAGGTTTCATTTTCAGGCCTTTCGGGAAACTTTCTCTAGATCCAAGAAACTTGGATATTGTTGGACTTAAAGACATTTTCTGATGTAATTTCATTCCCAAAAATATCTGAACAGATATCTCGAATACATTTTTGGAAAAAGGTCGTGCAAATTCATTTCCGACAGTTTCACAGAAAGTGGCACAACCAAGTCAGAGAGAAAAAAAGCGAGAGAGCGCAGACGGCTACATACATGTTGTGAATTTTGAAGGCGAGGAAGCAGTGAGAGAGCATGTATTATCGCCAGACGCAGGTGTCTGCAGCGAGAGAGTGGGGTTAGAGAAGAAGGCAGTGAGAGAGCATGTATTATCGCCAGACGCAGGTGTCTGCAGCGAGAGAGTGGGGTTAGAGAAGAAGGCAGTGAGAGAGCATGTATTATCGCCAGACGCAGGTGTCTGCAGCGAGAGAGTGGGGTTAGAGAAGAAGGCAGTGAGAGAGCATGTATTATCGCCAGACGCAGGTGTCTGCAGCGAGAGACTGGGGTTAGAGAAGAAGGCAGTGAGAGTGCATGTATTATCGCCAGACGCAGGTGTCTGCAGCGAGAGAGTGGGGTTAGAGAAAAGGCACTGAAAGAGCATGTATTATCGCCAGACGCAGGTTTCAGCGGTGAGAGAGTGAGGTTAGAGAGGAGAGTGCAGTATCCACCCGGGACGGAAGAAGGTTAGATCACGAGAAACATGGGTATATAAATGTTATTCCTCATGGGGGGGACGTAGATTGAAAAAAACTATGTCGAACCCAAGTGAAAAGGACAAAAACGGCATAATCTGACCCGTTCCTTCCTCCCTCCCTCTCTCTTCATATTTTTAAGGGCAGAAGAGATGGCAAACAGCCTGTATGCAAATACGTCTCCCTTGTGTGTCCACCATCACATTCTTACTCATCCTCCCACATTTCAAATGTTTCATCTACTATATTACAACCAAAGGGCACCAACTTCTTTTTCGTTTAGAGAAAGCTAGTGTGTGCGACCGTTGTCTCTGATTTTTTCAGATTCCTAGACCTGATCATTCCGAAGGGGCTAGTGTCCGATCCTCCTACTGCATCGACTTGGAGCAGTCACAAAATCTGGGTTTTTCATGAATATTTGAACCAAAGTGCAATGACTTCTCTATTCTTTAGTGAACATTGGGACGGTTCCACTTTTTCTGTGAATTGTTTTACTCGAGTTAATCATAGATATCACTTTCTTGAATATCACCATCTGTACTAAAACTAAATTTTTCTAACCAACAAGCATAAAGTTTGAGTTTCATTTTCTCAAAATTACCTCTTGCAGTTCTTTTTTTCTTCAATCTTGACAAATAGAAAACTCACTTCTAAATACTTCCATTAAAAAAAAGAAAAAGAATACTTCAA
This sequence comes from Caenorhabditis parvicauda, assembly GCA_963978915.1. Classification (NCBI taxonomy): domain Eukaryota; kingdom Metazoa; phylum Nematoda; class Chromadorea; order Rhabditida; family Rhabditidae; genus Caenorhabditis; species Caenorhabditis parvicauda. The sequence continues at coordinate 15,257,356 of OZ022252.1, forward strand.
AAAAATCAGAAATTACTTACAGAAATCATAGTTACTACTATTTGTACTACACTTCTGGTTTTGAGAATTTTCCTCTCATGGAATAAGTTGAGCACAATCCAAAAACACTTTGCCAATTCATATGCAAATGATTGACCATAAAGATGATCGATTGGGGACGTTTTCAATTGCTTTTGCTCTTTTCTGTAGTCTATATTGTGAACGAAGAAACAAACAGAAAAAAAACACCAATTCTCTCTTATGTGAAAAGCATGTCTTGTAATTAGTTGTTCTGCCACATTTCTTGCATTTTCGGTTTTCTCTCTCTCTCTTTCTCTCTATCTCTCTCCCTTTTTTCTCTCGCATTTTTTATCTCTCTCTCTCTCTCTCTCTCTCTCTCTCTCTCTCTCTCTCTCTCTCTCTCTCTCTCTCTCTCTCTCTCTCTCTCTCTTTCTCTCTCTCTCTCTCTCTCTCTCTCCTATCTCTCTCTCTCTCTCTCTCTCTCTCTCTCTCTCTCTCTCTCTCTCTCTCTCTCTCTCTCTCTCTCTCTCTCTCTGTCTCTCTTGCTCACTCTATTGAATCAAGCAATTCTTGTTCAATCACTTCGAAACATAGTAAAACAAACGTATTTGCCTACACTCTTATCTGCACCGACACATTTTTTATCAGAACATTTTCTGTTTCAGCAATATTTACCCCCAGGAAGTTTTTCCATTACTCACCCCACACTGAAACTTTCCATCTTGATTTTATCGACTTTTCGAAACTCTTTATCTGTTCGATGAAGTACCGACCTTCTCCCTTCCTCCCTCTCCCTCTCTCTCCCTCTCTCTCCCTCTCTCTCTCTCTCTCTCTCTCTCTCTCTCTCTCTCTCTCTCTCTCTCTCTCTCTCTCTCTCTCTCTCTCTCTCTCTCTCTCTCTCCCTCTCTCTCCCTCTCTCTCTCTCAATCTCTCAATCTCTCTCTCTCTCTCTCTCTCTCTCTCTCTCTCTCTCTCTCTCTTTATCTCTCAGAGTATCTTTCTCCATTTATAAAACATGAGTTTCAGGATGACAACCTACTCGAGCCGGAGCAGGAGTTACTTTGATTCGCGTTCTAAATCTGACTTTGTGAGTTTTCATCAGTCGTGTTAATATAAAATTGATCAAAATGATTTTGGTTAAACATTAGGGAAAAATTTCTGACTAATCCAACAGAAAAAAACAAAATGTGAAAAGAAAGAGGACTGTGGCAGGTCCGCGCACTTGCTCAATGATTCTTCGTTCACTCTACCTGTCAATTTTTGATCTACTGTCAAAATCAATTTTTTCAAGTTCCAATTGAATTCACTGTCGGAAACATTACGCACAAAAAAAGCGAATGAAAATGTAAATTTGCTCGCATTCCACTCTCAGTGTGCCTTCGTGCCACTGCTCCGCTCATCTCTGGTCCGCTCACTTCCAAAAAAACTGGCAAAAGAGAGAAGGGTTGTTGTGTGTGTTGTCTGGCCTGCTTGATGATGTCTTTTACTGCTCTTTTCTGCAGTGTTCAAACTCTATTTACTGACGAGAATAATCCCTTGCCGCTAACCCCCCGAAACATCATCGTTTCACTGAACCAGATTGAATCAAATGGCGTGCATCTATGAATCTTGTTATTCGGTTAGTTTTTTGATTGTGATGTGTGCGACCTATAGCAGGAACCCCTATTCATTTGACGCTGAGTGATCACAAAAAAAGTCCAAACCCCGTGTTAATAAGTTCGTTTTTCGATTTTGTGGTGCGCGACCCACAGTGGGTACCTTCATCTATTTTTGTTACGTTGCGTTAGAGTAGATTATTGTTTTTCTTGTGACTTTGACTTGGAATAGTCTGAAAATAGATCAAATGACAGAAAAATATTGGTGCACTTTGTTTTCTATCGTTGTTTTCCGGTTTTTCTACAAGAGCGCTCGGCCATTAGCTAGTACCTACATTTTGTCTTAAAACGTTGATTTGGAGTAGCTATAAAATAGGGCATGTAAAAAACAAGTATTAAAAATTATTCCGAAAATGGCATCTCTTCGCTTGGCGCCAAAATTTCCCACCATCTTGGCGCTAAACACCATTCCCAGCTTAATTACCAAATCTCGTTCAGGGGCGAAACTACGTGGACCAAACGGGAACCAGACAAGACTACGTTCCTTTGTACCAAGGGTGAGTGAAAGGCCGGAAATTGGTTGCGCCAAATGGTGGCTAACCGCCACTCCGAAATTGGTGTCACTGGTGGAAAATCGATTTTGTATGATGTACAAACGAGAGGAGACGTTCACATGGTGAATTGCTTTCGTTTTTGAATGATGAGTCTTCGCTTTGTTGGTGACTTCGCTCATACAAAAGGGTCATCTACAAATAAATGCCGTTTTTTTACTTTTATGACTTTTGACTTCTTTATAACATTTTCTCTCTCTTTTATTTTCTCTCTCTCTCTCTCTCTCTCTCTCTCTCTCTCTCTCTCTCTCTCTTTCTCTCTTTCTCTCTCTCTCTCTTCCCCTCTCTCTCTCTCTCTCTCTCTCTCTCTCTCTCTCTCTCTCTCTCTCTCTCTCTCTCTCTCTCTCTCTCTCTCTCTCTCTAATTTTCTCGGTATTTCTTATCTGAAACTTTAATTATTTACCTTATTTACCTAAGTTCATTATGTTTGTTTAAACTCTGATAGTGAGTTACAAATATTAACGTCTGTTCAATCTTGATTCTCGAATCAGATTGACAGCGTGAAGACGGCATTTGTAGGTACGAGTCAATGACAGCAGAAAAGTAGTTAGATCGGCCTTCCTATAAGCTAGCTTCAGTGAACATAAAATACGCAAAACTTTTCCCAGAGAAGTGAAATCCAAGAGGAAAAGAATAATTCAGAAGATGGGGCGGTAAATCTCCGCTATAGGATCCATTTTCTCTTTACTTTCTTTTCAATGTTTACCCTCCCCATTCTCGCTACTAAACTTTCACACAAAGAGAGAGGGACGTCTTTTTCTCTTTTACTCTGCGTCTCTTTAATTGTTGTCATCTCGCTTCATTGCACTATCAGCTCACACTGTCTGTTAGTTTTTTCTTAAATGCATTCTTTTCACTCTCCCTCTTTTTTCATGGTTTTTCTGTTGTTGAATTTTTCTGTTTAAATCAGAGAAGATTTTTCCCCAACTTATAGATGATTTTTGAAAGTTACGAAGCTCGTGCGTGTTTCAGTAGTACTTCCTCACAATACTTCTGTAGCACTGGATTAGGCCTACACTTTATCTTTAACCTGCAATTCCAATCAAATGAATGAATATTCTCTAGTAGTTGTCAAAAGCTCTCCAAATTCATAACTCCTTTGCGATGTTCTGTAAAAACGCAACTTGAAATTTTCACCACGACTTCACTTCCTTTTTTCCTGTCGTACAAAGTGGAACAATCCCAAGTTATAGATTTGAAAAAAGAAAAAACAAGAGAAAATACTTTGTTCAAAAGTTCAAAGCTTTTTTGGTAGTTCGGATTATTTTCTCTTAACCATTAGCCAGATGTTAAGCAGGTCGAGTTATGAAGCTTTCATGTAGACAGTTTTTGCGGGTTTCAGGTTTCAAGAGAGATATCATATTAATAATAGAACAAGGGGACCGCCCCCTTTGCGCCGCCCACTTTTCGTGAGGCAAATTTTTGGGTGGTCCTTTTTGCTTTTGGTTGGGGGGAGGGGAAGGAAGGGGTTGTGCAAAAGTGGCTGGAACGGGATTCGAACACGCGTTGAGAGAGTTATGATCGAACGCGTTAACCACTCGGTCATCACCTCACATTTTTTGACAGCGTGACTCGCGTGACCACTGTGGCGCTTCACAAGTTGTTGCATTAGTTCTAGCCGCACTTGCATTAGTCTTAACCGTTTTGGATTGTACGGAGTGTGAAAGCGAGCAGTAAGAGGAGAGAGAGAGAGAGAGAGAGAGAGAGAGAGAGAGAGAGAGAGAGAGAGAGAGAGAGAGAGAGAGAGAGAGAGAGAGAGAGAGAGAGAGAGAGAGAGAGAGAGAGAGAGAGAGAGAGAGAGAGAGAGATAGGGAGGAATAGTAAAGACTTTGCTTCTAAAAACCACTGTTTTTTCAATTGAAAGTCTGAATACGTGATTTTTCAATGAGACAAGGGAAAAAGGGGCTCTGAGCGTAGCGAGGATTACCCGCTTGTCATATTAATAATAGAACAAGGGGACCGCCCCCTTTGCTCCGCCCACTTTTCGTGAGGCAAATTTTTGGGTGGTCCTTTTTGGTTTTGATTGGGGGAGGGTTGGAGGGAGGGGTTGTGCAAAACTGACCGGGAGGGGATTCGAACTAGGGTTGGGAATCAAGCCCGCCTGGCGGCCGCCATGGCGTGGCGGCGGTACTCGCAGCCATGGCGGCCGCCGCCACCGCCATCTCTTACGCCGCCACCGCCATGGCGGCCGCCCGGCATATTTGGCGGCGCTTTTTTTCAATGGAAAATTATTGTTTTTTTCGAATTTTTTACTTTTAGAATTTTTTTTTCAGAAATTCACTTTAGAATCTGACATTCGATTCCGGCGACGTCGTCGATGACATCGTCGATAACGTCATCGAAAAAAATTTTCTTGAAAAATGAAAATATTTTTCCGAATTCATTTTAGAATCTGACATCCGATTCCGATGACACAGTCGGTGACAATGTCGGCGACATCGTCGAAAAAATTGTTTTTTTTAAAGTTGATTCAAGCGGTTGTGAATAGATGACAGATCGTAAAACAATGCCTCTAGCACTTTTTTAGAACACTACGTAACACCTGCGTTTTATGGGGGTCGTAAATCACACCAAGCCAACTTTAACACCTGTAAATAGATCTGAAATCACACTAACATGTGACTTTGACGAGTATTGTTTTGGTCGAATTTCAGATTCTATGGTAAATTCAGAAAAAAAAATTTCAAAAAAAAATTTTCGACAATGTCACCGACGACGTCACAGACGACGTTACCGACGATGTCATTGGAATCGAATTTCAGATTCTATGATAAATTCAGAAAAAAAATTTTCGAAAAAAAATTTTCGAAAAAAAATTTTTCGACAATGTCACCGACGACGTCACAGACGACTTTACCGACGATGTCATCGAAATCGAATTTCAGATTCATGATAAATTCAGAAAAAAAAATTTCAAAAAAAATTTTTCGACAATGTCACCGACGACGTCACAGACGACGTTACCGACGATGTCATCGAAATCGAATTTCAGATTCTATGATAAATTCAGAAAAAAAAATTGGATACAAAAAAATTGGATACAAAAAAAAAAGCAAATTTCCACTGTACGAAAGCACCGCCACGGCCGCCATGGCGGCCGCCATGGCTGCGCTTTCGGTGGCGGTGGCTGGGCGGTGGCGGTGCTCGACTAGCGTGGCGGCCGCCATGGCGGCCGGGCGGGATTCCCAACCCTAATTCGAACGCACGTCGAGCGAGTAGAAATCAGACGCGTTAACCACTCGGTCACCGCTGCACGTTTTTCGTTTGTGCTTCACGCGTGACCACTGGGGACCCACGCAGGTTGTTGCATTGGATCTAGCCCGACTTGCATTAGTGTTTGCCGAGTTTGGATTGTTCGGGGAGTGCGAAAGCAAGGAGAGAGAAAAAGAGAACGAGAGAGGGAGACTGAGAAAGAGAGGGTGAAAAGAGAAGGACAGATAGGAAGAGAGACATAGAGGGAGAGAGAAAGAGAGAGAGAGAGAGAGAGCGAGAGAGAGAGAGAGAGAGAGAGAGAGAGTGAGACAGAGAGAGACAGAGAGAGAGTGTGTGTGTGAGAGAGAGAGAGAGAGACAGAGAGAGACAGAGAGAGACAGAGAGAGAAAGGAAACATTGAGAGAGAGAGAAAGAAATGGTAAAGACTTTGCCTCTAAAAACCACTTCTTTTTCCATTCAAAATGTCGGAATTTGTGATTTTGTGTTTAAAAAAAGGGAAAAAAGGGCTCTGAGCGTAGCGAGGATTCTCTGCTTGTGTATTTTAACTTAAGAATGACTTTTCTAAATTTAACTCATATGGCCATGAGTTTACTGTACAATTTTTCGTCCGTGAAATCATTCTTATACAATTTTCTTAGCCCCTACACACCGAGCTAAATGTGGTCGTCATCGATTAGACGCATTGCACACAAATTATATTGAACTCAAATTCGCATTAGGGCGCGTTCGCACATCTTTTTTTCAATCGTTTGTCCTTTTTTCTCATCTTAAAAAGCGAATTTGTTTCGCCAATTGTTGTTGAAAAATCGTGTAACTTTCCTTCGTAACTAGCTTTTTATCATGAATTTTGAAAAAAAACGTCAGAGAAAAATGTTCAACTACAGTAACTGTAATTTGATCTACGGCAATGCGGGATTTACGAAGGGCGGGGTTTTTGCTCGCTGCTTATTGGTCGCCTCCCCTCGCTGCTTGATCCGACACTTTTCTACTGCGCTTGGCGCAGTGTGCCTGCCCATCTAGCACTCCTTTGAGTTTTGTGCCGTCTATGATATCGTCATGGATTTTTCCATCTATTTCTTAGGTTTCTCCACTCTATTTCACCCTCCAGAACCCTACTAAAAGTATCAATTTCTGAAGTACCATGGTCTTCCGTGAATTCGACGAAGACGACCTTGACAGTTACCTGGAAGGATCCGTTTGGTCTGAAAATCCTGATGAAGTTTTTTCGGATAAAACCAACGAAGTCGTCACAGTGTTTCCATGCACATCAACAACCAACATGCTCTACGGATATCCGAGCAAATCTTGCGAGACCATTTTTACGTATAGTTTTGACATATATTTAATGTGTACTGGGAGACTTTGGCAGTACCAATTTTAAAAATATATAAAATTGTAAAATCTATTTTTTCTCAGTGTCGAATGTTCATGTCAGTACTGCGAGGTTCTGGCAGTACCGAATTCAACAAAAGTGATATTTTTCAGATCCAGAGTAATGTCTATCTCTGCGCAGAATTTCAACCGAAAAATATTTTCGACGAAAACTGGCGGAATTCGTTTTTTGTCATTGTTGAAACAAAAATTGTTAGCCGAAAACAGGAAGCAATCATTTTTACAGCAGAAAACATTATATTTTGGTTACATTGAGCGGATATTCATTTCCAGGTGTCCCAAAAGAATATAGTCACCTAAAATTTCCAAAAGTTCACTTGTAAAAATTAACTTCATGTCATTCAAAACGCAGCATCTCAGAGTAGAGAACGAACACCAAGCATTTTCTGCATCTGTGACCCGACATGGCAGAGTGACAGGGGCTGCGCGCGGCTCGCAACGCGGTAAACTGCAAACTCTAGGTTTTCAGAAGTAGAAGACCACCATCAGTCCACTCAAACGAACAGAGATATCTTCACTATGATTATAATAGGGTGAGTTTTCCCTATTGGATATTATTCGATGACCACACCCATTTTCACACTTCGGAAATTTCAGAACAATGACATTCGTACGACCTATACGCCTGCGACAAACCACTACACAACCACTGTTGAGAGACCACCTAGTGTGATAAATGTGAGTTTCCGTCTTGGGTGGTCTGCATTGGGAAAAATTGATCTTAAACAGAGTAGCTCTACATGAAACTCCTTATTTTTGTGATAAATGTTGTCAAAAGTGTGAAAATTTGCAAATTCTAATTTTCTAATAGAAGACAATGAAATCCTTACCTACTCTGTCTAGTTTGTTTGAACATATAATCGTCGACTTCATAGTATTTACCTATTTTAAAGATTGGTCATTTTCGACTTCTATTTTTTTTAGAATTTTACCTCCGCGCACCTCTGAACAATTTCTTTTGCAAAAAAGTTACAAAATCTCGGGAAAATAAGGCAAATCTCTTCTTACTACTTAGAGGTGTACGAACTCTAACAGTATCTTACTGTTTCGCCAAAAATATTTTTAACACTCAAAAAGCCATGTGAAAAAAAGACAAATAATCATTGGGAAAATATCGATTAGCTCCGTAAACCTACACAAACCACTCTCTAACCGCGGATTGTCTCAGTGCTCTCTTATTTGGCGTTGGCGCCCTAGTTCGCATACCCCTTTTTTGCAATGATAAGCATTTTTACAAATGATCCTATGCAAATTTTGAAACTAGAAAAAACGAGTTTTTTCTTCATAAACGCATCGTATGAATGGTTTTTTTACAAAATGATTTTTTCATAGAAAAGAAGCGAAACATCATTCGCTCGACCAATCGCATGAGCTCACTAGCTCAAAACGACATTTTTCCTAGGTTTTTTGGGCCATAATTCTGAAACCTGGTCAGTTCCGCAACTTTTGAGACCGGTTCTATCATCTTCAGCGTATTTGAAAACCTAGGAGATAAGTCAGACCTTCCCATTTCATGGTGTCTTGATAGCATTCCCATGTCAGCGCAAGAACTATGCGATTTTCGGTTCAATTACCCAAGTTTGAGGTAACTCTAATTTCAGGGAAATCTACAGCGAGCATCCTCCCCAGGACCCGTCGCAGGACCGGGCGACATTAGAAACACCGAGCATGGGTTCACTATCCAGCTCGATGTCAATAGGTTCCGTCCTGAAGAGATCAAGGTAGGAGGTTTGGCCTAAACCGCGACGCGAGTGAAGGATCTAGAAATACAAGCGTTTTCAGGTAGTTCTAACGGACGATCTCCTATCCATAACTGGGGAAAGATTAGAATATTCTGATGATGGTCAGACACTAAGAAGAAGTTTCGCAAGGTATTAATTTTTGAATTTTCAACAAATCAATGATTTTTTTGAATTCGAGTTTTCTGAAAACAATCATTTTATTATTTTAAATCGGTATTTCATCAATTGAGTTTGAATCACATTGTTTGTTGTTAGTATCATCACACGAATCTTCAGAAAGTACAGTATCCCCTTGGACATCCACCTCGACTCCATTAGAAGTTATCTGACAGACTCAGGATTCCTAGTTATCAACGTAAGTTCGCATC
>OZ022252.1:15271276-15338776 GCA_963978915.1 Caenorhabditis parvicauda
GAAAAGTGGGCGGGGCAAAGTGGGAGGAGGATCCTTTGTTTTCCATAACCCAGGAAATACAAATCTCACCTGTAAGAAGATACAACCGGTGGTACCGAAGGCGAGAAGTGTGAAAACACGAATCCATTTGATGTTCTGGGTGACAGTCTCTGTAAGTAATATGCATAATTTCAACCCAGCATTTTTATGATGTTTATGCTAGTTAACCTCAAATTTCACGAACCTGTGAAATGAATTCCAAAGATGGCCATCATACAGCTGGCGATGAACGTGATTGTTATGATATGAATGGTCTTTCTGCCGGTCCATTTCCCTCCAACGTGGTCTGACACTGCAACCTAGAATACTTACACATTCTTGGTAATCTCGACTCGCTCACCAGAGCACCCACGACATATCTGATGACCCCGGAGACGGCAGCGTTGACGTAGATGCTGCCCGTCAGAACATCGTAGTTGAAGAGAAGTCCGTAGGTCACGTAGCTGATGGTAAACCTAAATTATTTCTCTCTCTCTCTCTCTCTCTCTCTCTCTCTCTCTCTCTAACTCACATCGAAAACGAAGCAATGATAGTCCGAAGAGCAATAGTTCCACTTCTTGTGTAGAGATGGATAAAACTGTATTTCTTAGCTTTCGCGCTCAAAAGTTCAGCTTTCGAGCATTCATCGTCGACGAGTTTCCTGATTTCCTCGTCTTTGAACTGCAATTCATTTGCAGTTCGGAAAAACATGCAAACAACTTGCCTTGAATTGACTCCTCTTGAATTTGTTAATGTATTGAATCGCTATGATAGCCTCTTTTTTCTTCCTTCTTTCAATGAGAAATTTCACGCTCTCCGGTAAAAATCTGAAGCGTCGCTAGTGAGTCTCTCGTCATCAAAAAATAAATAAAAATTGCTTGAAACCCACTTAAAAACCTTTTTACTTAACAACTCGAGTTCATTATGTAAATATTGTCTTGTAAGTCATTTTATACAAGCATAAAATCCTCGCTACGGTCAGAGACCCTTTTTGCTTTTTTTTTTCATTACAAAAAACTGAAAACTTTATTTTTTGTAATCATTCTGAGCAAATCTTTTTTCTCTATCCACTGAAATAAAAATCAAGTACCCTATGTGATTACAAAAAAGTTATAAGCAGAAATGTGATGCGCAAAAAATCAATCAATAACTTTCAGAAAAATTTAGAGAGATCGATTCATCATGATGCTACGAATGTCGTCATGTAATATCGCTGTAATTGAATGTCTTTGAAAGAAGTTACGACCGTCTTTAAGTTGAAAAACGCCATTTTCGGGGTAGTACTGCATGGCGATGGTAGGACCAAACAAAAAGAAAGTGACATATTAGGGTGCAGCGCTTCAAAGACTACTGATACACAAAATTTGAGACCGAACGGTCCACGGGGAGCCCAGCGCACTTTCTGGTCGATTTTCTCGTGAAACGTCTCATCAGCAAGCATTTGGTTCAATTACCCAAGTTTGAGGTATCACCTCTATTTTACGAAGGAATCACGAACTCACAAAGCGCATACAATAAGAGCCATGGCAGTGACGATGTTGCTGATTTTGGTGAGTAGCCTAGAAATCGATACTATTATAATCATATTCGCGAAATGTACCTCCACTCTGGTGCAAAGTACGCGAAGGCAGCGAATACTATGTAATTTGGAGCCCATGTGATGACAGTACTCAACCAGACACGGTGGTTGGATGGAAGGTTCTCGACGACGTAAATGGAGCCGACTCTGAAGTTCTGAGTTTTTGCACAAGAATCGAAAAAACGTAGTTTGCGATGACTTTCTTTAGAAAACTTCAAATTTTCTACAACTCATGTAAGATTCGATCACTTTTAATTTGAGCGAATTATTTCGAAGTAGCAATACAAAATGATAATCAAACTTTTGATCTACCTTCTGGTTACGGTATCGGTAAGAGAATAATAACGTGCTCAACAGATGTTAGATCTACCCTCTGGTTACGGTATTGGTAGGTCAGACGTTTGATGAACATTTTTAATTGCCGCCTTTCAATAAGTATTCACGTTCCCATGTTTTTATTCCCCTCTCGATACCGTACCCAGAGGGTAAATGAGAAAACGAGGAAGAACAGGTTGAAAAATTATCAAAAATATTCGAAAGCATAGGTAAGTGCGCTCTGCGGAGGGTCTCGCAGAGCGGTTGCAGAGCTGATGCGCTGCGTTTACTCCATTAACCATATCCGGTTGACGATATTTGAAAGGTGCAACTCACGTAGTAAGACCACCGCCACATACTCCAATGAAGAATCGAGCAACGACGTACCAATCAATATTCGGGACAAACGCAGACGCTGTGGAGCATAAGAGGATGAGGAACAGAAAAACCATTGTTATCTGAAATTTGTGTCAGTTTGATATTTGTTAACCAGTATTATGACTTTCATTCTTAATTGTGGGGTTTCTGAAAACTGCCCAAAGATTTTGTAGAAAGAGAGAGGAAGACATTGCGATTTCATGAAATTTTCAAAAAAACCTAATAAAACTTTCCCGAGAGCCCACACCGAGCTAAATGTGGTCGTCATCGATTAGTCGCGTTGCACGCAAATTATATTGAACTCAAATTAGCTATAGGGCACGTTCGCACAATAATATTTTTTTAATTTTATTGTCCTATTTTTCTCATCTTACCAAGCAAATTTGTTTTGCTAATTGCTGTTGAAAAATTGCAAATCATGTAACTTTTCTTCGTAACTAACTTTTTATCATGAATTTTGTAAAAACGTCAAAGAAAAAAGTTTTTAAACTACAGTAACTGTAATTTGATCTACGGCGATGTAGGATTTACGAAGGGGCGGGGTTTGTGCTCGCTGCTTATTGGTCGCCTCCCCTCGCTGCTTGATCCGACACTTTTCTACTTTTATGGCCTTTGGCAGTATTTTCGTCAAAAAAAGAAAGAGAACTGATCGGGTGTTATTTGTATTGACATACGTAGGAATTTGAGAAAAATTGATGTTCTCGTTTTTTTGGGACAGACCTTCCTCCTTCCATACGTGTCGGATAGCTGTCCACCAACAGCCGCACCAACCAGCACTCCCACCATCTGCGCCGTCGTCGAGAATCTGACTCTGTTGTGAACTCCAAAGAGGCTCATCAGTGGGCTCATGATCGATGGCGTACTTCTGGGCCCCAATTCGTTGAACTGAAATTTTCAGATTTCAAGACCACCCAAGGAGAAAACTCGACTTCAACAGCGACACTTTTGAATTCATACTCCAGTCGTGGATTCGGACAGTATGACGTCAGATTGGATTCAGAAGGAACAATGTCATCGTCACACCCCAGAATCTTTGGGGCTGCAGCTCCGTACATGTTGAAAGTCTGAGAAATTTCTTTCTCTCTCTCTCTCTCTCTCTCTCTCTCTCTCTCTCTCTCTCTCTCTCTCTCTCTCTCTCTCTCTCTCAAAACTCACTGAATTGAACAACATGGTGAATATGAGAAACTCATTAAAAACAAGAACAAGAATCTGATACCGATCGAGCTGGTAAATATCTTCGATCCGACTCATCGTCCGAGCCAACACAGATGGTACGAAGTAGAACTGGACTGCGAGTTTTAACACTATCTTATCTCTCGCAGCTACTTATCGCTGTTTTGTTTTGTCTTAATGGTTCGAAGGTCTGCATAGGAACTCGGAAGTTGACAAGTGACAACTGACCATGCTCAGCCGAACGAGGTGACTTGTTGAATTGTTCTCACGAACTCTCACTTCGACGTACGGTATGATTATGTTATGAATACGTCAACAGATGGCCTAAACCATTGCACACCTCGGCAAAGGTGTAAGACGGTAAAAACGCTTCGCAACCGCTTTGCCGACCTCCGCTCTCATTTTCGAAAGTGTTTGGAGTTTAATGAATGTCTCACTTGACATAATGAACGTTGTGGACTGTTCCCAACGATAGTTTTACCTACTTCAAACATTTTTACGTTACGATTTGTGAATCTGGGACGAAAAAAGTGTGAAAAGTAAAATTTTTCGAACTACAGTAACTGAAACTTGATCTACTCTCTCGATTTTCTTTGCTTACACTTTTCAACTGCGTTTGTCGCGGTGTGTATTGTCTAGAATCAGTATTTAAAGATTTAGAAACAGCGCGTGTTTGCTTAGACTTCTTAATTCAAGTTCAAAAACCCCGTGAGGACTTTACTTGACAGGAGTTTTCTCTAATTTTTCCATGGGGTTTCTCGAATTCTTCTAAGTATTTGTGATTAGGACAAAAAATGAAAGAAGCAAACCACTGGCATTTTACATTTCAAATTTGGATTTTTTTCAAATTAACAGTCGTCCAGTCCATCAGTAGACCACTCACAGTTCAATGCCCGTCTAGCCCATCTGTAGCCCAGTCCAACCATTGAACCTTTCCGGTCTGATGCCGGACCGACAAAAGCTTTTTCTTTTCAGCTTGAAGCTCAAGATTTAGAGAAAGACCAGCATCTCGAACATCGGCCGTCTGCAATGAACATTTTGATTCAAACTTATCACAGAAGATTTCAGAGATCGAAAAAAACATCTTTTTCACTATGAAGAAGACGAGCATCCCGCTTCGAGCAAAAAAACAATAAAGGGGGTGGGAACCGTAAAGAGAACTTGTTTAAAAAGCTGCTCCGGGCAGATGCAGCACAAATCTAGCAAAAAGTCTGACCGATTTCAAACGCGCGCCAGTCGCATTTTTGTAAAATGAGTACGATAGGGTCGGAACTCCCGCAACAAACAGTTAGATCTTTGTGGATTTAAATTACTATTCTCACTTTCAGTCCATGGAAATTAAAGGCGCATTACTTTTACGTTCTTGTATTTCAAGGCAAAACTGCTACGGTACTAAGTACCCGATTCACGGAGGCCAGACTTTTTCACAGGTAGAGGAAGCTGTGTGGGTTCTGAATTCGAATTGTTTCCATCGTTAGAAAAATCAGGATTTGCTATTATTTCTTTACACTCTGTTTTTCGTCGTTAATAATAATAACTTTATTCCTTGAAAATAAAGTTCATAACCTTCGTGAGGGCCAGCAATAGCCGCCATGAGCACAGATAATGGGCGTGGGAACCGTAGGAGAACCTTTTGAAAAGCTGCTCCGGTCAGGACAGTTGTGCAATTTTTGCAAAAAGTACGTTGGATATGTTTGTAAGATAACCAGAAGGAAAGGAACTGAATATGATTGTTAGTAGTGGTAGAACATTGGTGTTAGTTGTTCGACAGGATATTCAGATCAATTCCAACCAGTAGTCTGACAAATTGTATTAGACCGTAATTTAAGAAGGTTCCCAACAGTTAATAGAACAGGGTTTAGTAATTGAAGACAGAATAGAATAGTAATTATGAGTACCGTAGGCGATAGAAGGAGGAACTCATCTCTGCATGTATTCAGAACTGCTGTAGACCGTAGATATCGCTGGTTGAATTTTCAGTGGTATGTCTAAATTTTAAGAAATGAGTTGGAGGAGGTGGCCAGAACGGCCACAATCAAAGAAGATTCTGAGGGATGTCAGAAAAAAATTTTTAGTTAGGTAGTGTTTTAATGATTTTCTTGACATCCCCCAGTCTCAGCTCATTCGGAAATAAATAGCAGACACGATTCCAAAAGGGCACCGCGGTCGACAAGAATGGACTGGTGACATTAGGGTTGAGAGAAATACACCAAGGTCTACGTTGAGATTTGCTTAACTTTAAGTATCTATCTAAGTTCGGATAATAAGTTAATTTTAACAGGATTTTTGCGAGAGTTAATAAAATACGATTAGTTCTTTCTCGAAAGATGCTAGGGCAGCCTGCTATGGAGAGTCGATGACTATATGACGAAAATTTTATGTTCAGACGACAGAATACTATACGAGAATAGTATTTCAATGGCTGCTCAAGCAACTGCAGATTTTGAAGATAGAGTAGGGGCAAATAGTTCAACACAGTACATGAGGATTGGTGCTACGAAAATATTAAAGGCCCTAAAGTAGGGGGCTATCGTTGAAAACTTTAGGACTTTGAGGAGTTGTCGGGCCCTGACCATTTCAAGAGTGTTAACACTACTAATATGAGACTTGAAGTTTAAGCGATTGTCAACCAAAATACCAAGATCACGAATCTGAGTTACTTGATTTAATACCGAATTTCGGTACTGATATTTCATTGGAGATGGTGGGACTTTCTGTATCTCTCTGATCTAACTCTGGCATCTATTGAAGAATCTGGATGAATTTTTCAGAAACGTTGTGGTTTAGTGTCTTTAACAACTTTTGCTCTTGAAGTTTTCATGATTCTCTAAATTTGTCGAGTTATTTCAGAAAAAGTTGTGTTTGCTATTATTTCTTTACACAGTGTATGTGCAACTTGTGTTTGACCGTAATTTATGAAGGTTCCCATCAGTTAATGTTAAGAATGAAAATAATGATTTTGAGCATCAAGGTATTCCCAACAACCTTTTCGTTACATATTTTCCACCAGTTCCCCTATGTTTCACTTCTTCATGTTCAACGCGTTTGATGATAAAACTTGGCGTTCCCTACAATACATGCTGCTACTTAACATCACACAAATGGAGCGCTTTGTGCGGCGGAAACGCACCCGTACTCGATAATTACTGTACAGACCGGCCATTGTTCGGGGGTCAAAAAGGTCAAAAGTGTAAGTGAGTGCTGCTGCGCGCTTCTAACGTTCAAGCCGACAACTTGTGTCCCACAAGAATTGAGCCAGTTGCTCCGACGAGCTTCTTTAGGTTGGATCATGAATATTTCCAAGAAAAAGGAAAGGTACAATAGTAGATTGTTTACTTTTTGATAGTTCGAGTGAGTTACTGGTGAAAAAGTCTTCAAGAAGAGCAATTTTCAAATTTTTGTCATCACATTAAAATTATTATAACATATTCGATCTCATCTGCAGTATAAATATTTACCCTGTTCAGTGTTAAAAATTGAATTCTTCACGGTACATCACCTCAATTTCATGGAAACTGGGAGTTGAATCTTGAAATTTGCTATTTTTGAAAGTTTGTAGTATTTTCAGAACACGTTCTAATAAACTCAAATAACTGAGTTCATTCTACGTATTCCATTCAAAAACAAAAATTTAGGTAAAATACCTTCCCCAACCCAAAATAACGAAGCATCATTGTTTGGCGAGAACCACGCGACCCCACGTTAATGCTACTAGAGCTTCCATGCTCAAGGTTATTCAGGTGAGAGTGGAGAGACGCAGAGAAAACAGAGGTCACTGTCCACTCTTCTGAAATTTCGTAAATTTTTGAGAAAGACCTAACACACCGCGGCAAACGCAGTTGAAAAGTGTAAGCGAAGAAAATCGATAGAGTAGATCAAATTTCAGTTACTGAAGTTCAATAAATTTTACTCTTCCTACTCTTTTTCGTCCCAGATTCACAAATCGCAACGTAAAAGTGTTTGAAGTAAGTAAAACTATCGTTGGAAACAGTCCGCAACGTTCAATATGTTTAGTGAAACATTTTTAAAGTTCAAACACTTTCGAAAATGAAAGCGGAAGTCGGCAAAGCGGTTGCGAAGCGGTTTTATTGACTTATGCCTTTGCCGAGGTGTGTCTAATACGGGTTGATCAAAGAAGAGTGATTGCACTCCCATTGGAATTTTTCCATGATGACTTCGAGCCGGAGAGCTATTGGAAATTTTTTGTTAAAATTCTCGAGCATTTTGTTAAGAATCAACGTTACATTTCAAAACTAATAATAACAAAATATACAACTCTGACTAAAATTTCCAAACGCCTTTTCCTATTGCGACAACGAGTTGGAGAGAATTTACCGGTAGTGTTCATTTTTTGACTTTACAGGCTACAAGATTTTTCCATTACTCAATCAAGTCGAATCACTTTTCGACCTTTCGGAATTTGGAAGAGAAGTTCATTATATGTTTGAGATACGAACCAGCTAAAAGTTGTGCATCCCACCAAGTTAAGGTGGCACTCCACATATATCGCTAGAAGCATGGCCGTTTTCAAACGCGCTCTAATCTCAATTTTGCAGAATGAGTACGGTAGGAGTCGGGACTCTCGCAACGAACGGTTAGATCTTTGCGGATTTAAATTGTTATTCTTACTTTCAGTCCAATGAAATTAAAGGCTCATTACGTAAATCGTTCTTGTATTTCAAGGCGTAACTGCTACGGTTCTAAGTACCCGATTTACGGAGGCCAGACTTTTTTACAGGTACAGGAAGCTATGTGCACTCACGTACCAAGGTGTGAATACTAATTTACGAGTCGACACTAAGCCGCACCATTGTCAACTGTGGCTCAGAGGTGACACCGCTTGGTGTCGTGTTGCATTTTATTGTAGACGATTGTCAGATGCATTTAAACATAAGAACGATGAATGGGAAGAATCTAGAAATCTCGGATCAACATCGTTTTTGTTGTGTCTTCAATAAATGTTTCAATTTACTTTTAAGTACTGTATGATCTTTCAAAGTACAACCGGAGACACAAGGCTTGAACCTCGCAGTGAATGAGCATTCAAGAATTTTTCATTCAAATGCAGCTGGTACGTCATATCATCTATGCTCCGCAGTATGTACAGTATGTAATCAGAGCTCTGCGGAATACCGACATTGGACTCTGGAAGTCGGTAGTACTTCATTTTAAAAAATATTTTTGAGTCATTTTTTTCGGTAGAAATTTTTTTGCTTATAGAAAAGAAAAAGAGAGAGAGAGAGAGGGGTGAAAAGAGAGAGAGAGACTGAGACCTTCACTTTTAATAAATTTGTCGAAGACGGTCTCCGTGAGAAAAGAGCAGATCGATGAATAAAAGCTCCCACACCAATAATATTGAAGCTAATTTTGCGCCAGCACACACTTCCACTCTTGTACGCGCTTCCATCCTTCCACTATTCCCATCTTCCTTCTTGTAACTTGCATCGTTTGGTTGAAATTTACATCCAGATTTGAGACATTTGAACTTTCTAAAGCGTTGAATCGGTACCCATCGGAGTAATTAAAAAATGGTGGAACATGTGAAAATCTCTCTCTCTCTCTCTCTCTCTCTCTCTCTCTCTCTCTCTCTCTCTCTCTCTCTCTCTCTCAAAACTCTCATTCTCTCTCTCAAAACTCTCTCTCAAAACTCTCATTCTCTCTCTCAAAACTCTCTCTCTCTCTCTCTCTCTCTCTCTCTCTCTCTCTCTCTCTCTCTCTCTCTCTCTCTCTCTCTCAAAACTCTCATTCTCTCTCTCAAAACTCTCTCTCTCTCTCTCCCTCTCTCTATCTCTCACTCTCACTTTCTCTCTCTCTCTCTCTCTCTCTCTCTCTCTCTCTCTCTCTCTCTCTCTCTCTCTCTCTTTTTCTCGCTCTCTCTCTCGCTCTCTCTCTTTCTCTCCTACTGTCTTTCTTCCAAATTTGAGAATATAAGCGTTTACCCCTTCACCAGAAAAACCTACTCAAACTCTCGCAGCAAACATTCAAGTAGGTAAACTTGGGACAGACCGCCATTTTTGGTAACAAGAACATAGCACAAAAATGGTGTGTGACCTTCATGCCACCGCGCTTCTACCAAGTGCCAAGCCTAAAATAGTCACTCATTCTCTCTTTCTCTCTTCCTCTTCTTCTCTCTCTTTTCTGCCCTTCCTTTGTTCGTCGTTGCAGACGGTCACTGTCGAGGTCAAGAACGGAACTTTCTCGTGTGTAAACTTAGTTTGGCAAAAGCAGTAGGAAATGGCGCCAGAGGTCAAAAAGAGACCTGGTCATGTGATCTGTTCAGACATGCCAATTTGGTAGGTAGACAAGAACTGAGAGAGAGAAAAAGAGAGAGAGAGAGAAAAAGAGAGAGAGAGAGAGAGAGAAAGGGAGAGAGAGTGTGTGAAAGAGAGAGAGAGAGAGAGAGAGAGAGAGAGAGAGAGAGAGAGAGAGAGAGAGAAAGAGAGAAAGAGAGAAAGAAAGAAAGAAAGAAAGAAAAACTCAAATATTTCAGTTATTTCTTCAAAAAAGTGATTGTTCTCCCTCGGACAACTAATCGAAAAAAAACTCTGTATCAGAAGTTAGTAGTAATCAATGTCGATCAAGAATATACGAGGAACCAAGTTTCGGAAGGAGGACGAAAATCAATTTGAACATTTTTATGAAGAATTAGCTGTTCCAGTGATTCGAAAAAATGTACCAAAAATTAATTTCTCACTGTACAGCTGCCTACCAACATTTGCTGTCTCCCACGCGCACTGTAAGAAAATATGAATACTAATTTTAGAAAATGGGTAAAAAGTAGTACCAAACTTTATGCATATTTTTTATAGAGTTCATTCATTCTTACTCTACAGCTTTTTTGAGTGAAGCTTTTTCCATTTATGTTTTTTGATAGTTGATACATTACTCCTTCGATGATTTCGCATTGGTTTTTGACCTACCTGCGCGTTCGCACATCAATGGAAAATGTTCGATTTATGAGAGCCATGCAAAAATAATCTAGGAACAACTATATTGAAGTTTTCAACGTCGAACCTGTGTTACATGATATTAACTGTCAACTTTCTTACTTCAGTTCTTCTCATGATCCCATTTTTGTTGATACAGTAATGATTTCACACCGGGATTTTGACCCCTTTTTTCCGTTCGGACTTTCTTCCTATGTCCCAACCGTCTCCCCGGCAGAACTTCTTTTCAAATACAGTACCCGATTAAAGATTTCACATCGGCTTTTTGACCCACCATCTTCTACTATTCAACTTTCTTCCCGGCAAAGTTCCCTTTTACAACGCACAAACACATCATCGGAAAGGTTGGTTGTGTCGGCATGTGTTGGTGGGAAGAGTGTGCGCTTCGATAAAAATTGACGAGTAGTGTGCGGGTGCTTCTGAAAACCAGATTGGGTCGTGGCATGAGAGAGAGGCTCGCGCGCCCGGTCTGGGTCTCCGGTCGTCTCGCGTTGTCTCGATTTGGTAGACCGGGACTGTTTCGCTCCACAGTCAACTTACTCACCTCCCCCCTCCCATCAGGTTACTTGTTGTGTCTCGACCCCAAGCTATCAACCTTCTTGAAGTTTCCGATGGTGACATCTTCACCCTTCTCCTGTCTTGATTCTGTCGTTCCGGAACTGTTGCTTGGCAAAAATCCAGTTTTCCCGACTTTTTCCCTATCACTATTGACAAATATCTTTCATTTTGTAATTTAGGTTTCAAAAGGGCTGATATTTACACATATTTCAGAAAACCCTCAATTTCATCATCTTTGCCAGAAGAAATTCATTTTTTTATATTCTTTTTTGGTATTTTAATCCGTATACTGCTTCACGCTACAAAATTGGTAGAGTTTTTTTTGTTTTTAGAAGCCACCATATACAGCTCCCCGTTCTCGTTTTCACTACAAAGTGGAAGCGTTTAACCAGTTGAAAAGCGGTACGATACCTATGTATACTGTACTTCTTCTCACCAAAAAAACTGAAAGCGTTCGTATCTTTATTGACGCTACGGTACCTTGTTCACATAGCTTCCTCTACCTGTAAAAAGTCTGACCTCCGTAAATCGGTTACTTAGTACCGTAGCAGGTTTGCCTTGAAATACAAGAACGATTTAAGTAATGCGCCTTTAATTTCAGAATGGACTGAAGATAAAAATAATTTAAATCCACAAAGATCTAACTGTTCGTTGTGAGAGTCCCGACTCCTACCGTACTAATTTTACAAAAACGCGACTGGCGCGCGTTTGAAATTGGTCAGACTTTTTGCTAGATATGTGTGTTTAGTATACTTGAGCGCTACCCAAAAGGCTACATTCCTCAGATTCACATTTTAAGAAGACTAATTTTCTTCCTTTCTCATATCTATGTGTCAGCTCATAAATTTCCGTCACCCAAAAAACGAGCTTCAATTTGGAGCCCAAACAGCCAATCGGTATCTTGTAAAGGTCATAAATCTCGATCTTATGTACCCCCTACCAAGGGTGGATGAGGCATCCAGCACATGTAATTATTCTCTGTTACGCAACTCATCCCCAACTAGTCCCTATCAACAGGTACTTCACCGTGTTGCAACTTTATCGAGTTCAGAAGTTTCCCAATGTTTCCAACACAGATTGTAGGTTACTTTTTCACTTACTCGAAACATCCATTGTTCGCGTTTTCATGTGACGGGGTGGATCAGAAGCTTTTGGGTCCTTTGCCAACGCAGACCACAAAGTTTTGCGCACCAACTAGTCTCAATAGATATTTTACTGTATGTCTTGTGATACAAAATTGTTGGATGTTTTCCACTGTTTCCACTGAATTTTCTTGGTTCTTTGAGAATTTCTCAAATCTCCCCTTTTCTCCAATAATCTTACAACTTAATTTTCGAATTATCGGATTTTTTTTTATTAATTTTCGAATTATCTTAATTTTCGAATTATCGGTCAATATCAAATCTTGCTCTCTCTCTCTCTCTCTCTCTCTCTCTCTCTCTCTCTCTCTCTCTCTCTCTTTCTCTTTCCCTCTCTCTCTCTTTCTCTCTTTCTCTCTCTCTCGGCTTCTGATTTTTACAAACTTTCAAGGGGGTTCACAGTGTAACACTTTCGGCCATTCCAAAAGTGGGCGTAACGGGGGGACAGCCAAGAATGGTCGGTCAAAAATCGGTCAATTGAAAAATTTCCAAATTGATATCAATACTGTTAGTCTCCTCGAAATATCTTACAATAACTTTTAAACAATTTTCTTGTTCTATAAGGACAAAAAATGAGCAGAATACATGGAATAAATCCGGAGCTAACAATTGAATCTATTGATTGAGGTCGACTGATTCGCGCCATTTTTGAAACTCCACCCCCACTCGATTTTTTGATCTTGGTACACCGAGGGGTTTTCTTGGTCCCTACCCTTTCATTACCACTTCACTCAAGGTAGTTACGGTAGCGGATCAAAGCTTCGCAGAGTGACCTTTAGCTTTACGATAACATCGGACCAACGGTTACGTAAAGCTTCAAGGCCGAACTTTTGCTCTGCCGATGAAGGTTGTTGATATTCTGACACTTACAAGTGATTTTCACATGGAGGAAAAAATCATAGTTTTTTCAACAGGTTTTCAACTCTGAGTCATTACGTTGTGAAATTTCAGTAGGGCTTTGGGAACTGTACGTTGGACGAACTCAACCTACAGTAGAATGCCACCAACTTACAGTACCATAGTAGTAGCTCTAAGTTACAGTAACTTCGATGAACAGTAACACGAGCCGCTAAGTTACAGTAGACTTTGATCACCGTAACTTCATCCAAGCCACTCTCGATTATTACCCATCATTTTTCCCCCAGTCTGTAACAGGTAACTGGAACTTGACATGATAGCCAAATTGATTCTGAAACTAGCAATCTACTTCGACTTGAAAAGTTTTATCATTCAGTTTTTTTCCTATTCAGGTTATTCCTTTTATTGAACTGATAGAAAGAAATAAAGAGAAAGAGAAATAAAGAGAAAGAGAGAGAGAAAGAGAAATAAAGAGAAAGAGAGAGATGAAGAGAGAGAGAGAGAAAGAAAGATAGAGAGAGAGAGAGAAAGAGAGAGAGAGAGAGAGAGAGAGAGAGAGAGAGAGAGAGAGAGAGAAAGAGAAAGAGAGAGAGAGAGACAGAGACAGAGACAGAGACAGAGACAGAGACAGAGACAGAGACAGAGACAGAGACAGAGACAGAGACAGAGACAGAGACAGAGACAGAGACAGAGACAGAGACAGAGACAGAGACAGAGACAGAGACAGAGACAGAGACAGAGACAGAGACAGAGACAGAGACAGAGACAGAGACAGAGACAGAGACAGAGACAGAGACAGAGACAGAGACAGAGACAGAGAGAGAGAGAGAGAGAGAGAGAGAGAGAGAGAGAGAGAGAGAGAGAGAATACCGGATTACTGGTTACAGTAGAGGTAACCACGAGACACTCGACCATTTACCGGGTAAGGTCAGCTTTTCGGCCTCTCTCTCTGTCTGTTTCAAGCTCCACCCATCGTGCCCATACTTTCAAGGTCGTTACTGCCCAACACAACCCATCACTCACAACGGTCACAGAAGCAATTTTTGCGAGTTTTAGTATTTTTGACCCTCCACTGTAGGTAATGTAGTTGTTGTTTTGTAATCGAGATTTTGAACAATGAAGTTGTGAGAGACAAAACACACTCCAATGACACTTTTGTATAGGGTACCTTAACAAAATAGCTTTCTTCTGAGAGAAAACTATTTTCTTTGACAGAACACTTTAACAACATTTCTGTACATTGAACTCGAAGGACCCTTCCTCATTTTCATGTTTCATAAAAATTTCAGAAATATCGTTTGTTACTATAATTTCTGAAGATGGTCTTAATATTCTGATGAAACTTCCGTTTTGAGAATGAGGTCATCTTTTCGTACTTTCCTCAGACTTAACTTTTTGAAAAATAGTACATACCTCGATAGGTAAAAATCTTGCATAGTTTTATTTTGCTGCTGGTCCTGAGCATCCTAGGCAGCTTCCTATCATCACTCAAAATTTTCCGGATATTTTCAGTTTCCCTAACACAACGATACCATCTTTTTCTACTGACTAGAGGAACTATCAACCAGCTCCATCTGTCTCCATCGGACCGTTTTTCTGTTGCCATCTGCCAGCGCAGAGTTACTGCACACCACCTAATTTTACTAAAATCATCACTGATGTAGCTGTCATTCCTTTATCTCCAGTCTTAATATGAGACGGAAATCACACATTCAGTACTACTCGCAGTACATAAGAAGTACTGAACCATAACTTTCATCCATTTTTCTACCTCTTTGAACATTTTGTCGGAAGGCATTACCTACTGTTCCCTTAGCCTCTCATGTGAAATTATGAAAACAACAGAGAAAGTGAAAGAGAGAAAAAACAAAAAAAACGGCACCCGGGTGGGTCGAACTGGGGTCACTGCGGCTAATAACTTAACTTTTGTTACCATATTCTAGATCCAGATCAAAGCTCTGCAGGGTGACCTTCAGCTGTGCGATAACATCTGAGCAACGGTTTATACGAAGCTTGGTGCTCTTCAGTGTAACATGTTTACTGTAGAAGTAAACTTCCATGTTTCATCCAACAAGTTCACTAGTCTAGGTCATTACCGAACGTAGAGAGGTTCAGCTTATTTTTCTCTAAAGACTCATAGAAGCTCCATCCAAAAGGGCAAATCTCTGACAATAACCAATAATTGGAACACTTCCAAGCTCACCTTCACCCCAGAATATAACATAGCAAATAGAGAGCTTTTCTTGTTTTCGTTACTGTCTTCCCCTGACCTCTCTGCGCCCCCCGCAATAAACCCAGTCTCTCATATTTTTGTTTTCTAACGCGCGAACGCACACAACGAATGTTGGTTGGCGAAAACAGTGCCATTGAGCTGCAACTGGTCTTTGTTTCTCTTTCTCTCTCTCTGCCTTTTTCTCTGTAATATATTTAATTCGATCAATCGCTCGGCTTGTTGCTTTTTGCATTTCGTACACCTCACAAGGCAGCTATGAGATTTTCTGTTTGAGAGTCTCGAATACAGTAGCAGCCCCTGAACTACAGTATACTTGAACCACCGTACCCGAGCTAGATAGTTCATACTCTGAAGCTTGCAAGTCAGTTTCGAGAGTCTGCAATGTACAGTAGTACTAAGCTACAGTATACTTTGACCACCGTACCCCCATCTGAAGACGTACAGTAGAGTACAGTACCATAATAGTAGCTCTAAGTTACTGTAGATTCAATGGACAGTAACACCAGCCGCTAAGTTACAGTAGACTTTGATCACCGTAACTCCATCCAAGCCACTCTCGATTATTACCCATCATTTTTCACCCAGTCTGTAACAGGTAACTGGAACTTCTTACGACCCAACTGAAACTTCGGTACTTTTAAAATTAAGTTCTCGAGGAGTTCTTGTAGTTTATACTTGACCAATATTACTGTTATTACGGCGATTATGTGTTTCATCAGTTGAACATGTTGCTTTTTGAGAATCGAAAAAAACATTCTGTTGAAATTTTTTGTATTTTGGATAAGTTTGTAAGATAACCAGAAGGAAAGGAACTGAATTGTTACTATTAATAGAAAATTGATGATCAATTCAGATCAATCCCAACCGAAAGTCTGACAAATTGTTTTTGACCGTAATTTAGGAAGGTTCCCATCAATTAATGTAACAAGGTTTAGAGATTGAAAACAAAATACTCATTGTGAGAATTTTAGGCGATGAAGAGAGGAACTAGCATCCAGACCTTTCGTAGATAGTTCGAGAAAAATCAGCTTCCAAACTCTGTTCACGCCACAAAAACCTGGTGAGCGTTCCCGTTTCAATTCGAACATTCTTCGCCTTCTTCTTCTTCTTGTTGCTTCTACATTGCATTGTCTTTGTTCGATGGCTTGCTTCCCAATATGAGACAACAATGAAAATCGTTCTCCCCCCCCCCCTTCTCACAACCATTTTTTGACCGACTGGCTGTACAAGCTTCTTTTCTTGATCAAGCATCTCGATTCTCACGTAGGCTGTTGAGAGCTGATTCTATGATGATTTGAGCACTTTCTTCCATGAAGAGCTCAGTTAATGTTTTTTCTAATTTCACCTTTATGTTTAACGTCTTGACATAACTTATAAACTCAAGGTCTTTTTCTTTGTACCATCTCTCACCGAAGCCTTTAAAACGAGTAGTTTTTCCGTTCATCACTCTTTCCTAATTATTAGCTTTTTAGTTTACTCTGCTTGAAACCTTTTCTCGAGCTTACTCATCAGATGATGCATAATCTAGAATCTCTCTTTCTCCCCCTCTCTCTCTCTCCATTTCTCTCACCTCACTTTTCAGATGCCATACCGCCCAGAAGCCGAACTAAAGCGACCCGACCTCAAGGGAGAGTTCCTATGCGGACACTGCGGAAAAACCTTCTGTCACGCCGCTTCCCTAAACCGTCATCGGCTCAACTTCCACGGAGATGATCAAAAATGCGTGCTATGTGACACCAAGATTCCAGGTAGACTTTTGCTTCCATAGCGCAGTGGTAAATGGTTTGAATGAACTGCGAGACGACACGGGTTTGATTCCTATCCCTGATCCGTAGTTTACGCAGTGATAGTTAGTTTTCCACGCGTTCATGGTCATAGGTTCAATCCCACCCCAAAGCTCGCATTTTTGTTTTTTCCTACTCACACCAGAGTTTTCAGTGAACGAGACAGTCAGAAGACACATGCAACAGAACCATGGTATCAGCCGTGTCTTCACTTGTGGATGCTGCAACTGGACGTTTCCCGACAAGAAGGAACTCCACTCGCATAACAACTCAATGCTTCGTAATGGTGAGCCGGGCGAGGCTCGTGCCATTGCCATTTCCACCAGAACCCCTGGTTCCCTTTCCCAACACGAACTGAAAGGAGAGGAGAAGCCGAAGAGAGTCAGCAAGCCGAAAACGCCAAAGAAGATTCCGACCATGGAGAACAACCTCTTGGACACGACGTCGACCCTGGCTCAGATCTGGAATCTGATGGCTAATAATGTTAGTTTGATGGGGGAATTTCGAATGATTCAGGGTCATTTTTATATCTGACTAACGAAAATTGTTCAAAAATGATTCTGCTTCACATCGATCGAGAAGCGTTCCCAATCGGAAAAAAAACTTCATTTTTCATCCTAGTTCAATTTTGCTTTTTAGCATTTGACTCGAATAAAATCATGATCTAATGGTGGTGTAATGGTGCCGAAATGGTATCACAAAAAAGCGACAATATGAAACTACACTAGGAAAATGATCGACGATCGAAGTGATTTGATTTCACTTAAATTCTATTTTTGCGTACACCACTAATCAATGCTTGTGTAAAATTCCACAAAACCAAATTTGAAGTAGTGTGTGTACAAACTACAGCTTCAGAATGCCATGACCGACAACCAGCTGAGCTCGCTGATCCCAGAGAACTGGTTGCAAACGCTCATTATCAACAACCCATCCCTGCTGCCGCTCTTTCAACCACAACTCCAAATTCAAGAACAGACGACGTTGGAGGCGAATGATGAAGAGAGTTGTGAAGATGTGAGTTGAATTGGTAGATATTTGACCGAAGCGAGGGTATTCACCTTTGTGAGCGAAGCGAGTAACCTACTCAAAATTTTGGGAGAACCGGTTGATATCTGTGGCCCGAATCCGGCCCATTTGCAGTCCATCTGTCGACTTCCCCACAAGTGTCTACAGACCTTACTCTCACCGACGAACTCTCCCACCATCAGCTCAAATGTGCCGATCATCTTGTTGAGATCAAAAAACGAAAACAGATGTTCGCGACACGACCTGATTGCGCTGTTTACTCTCTCTCTTTCTCTCTCTCTCACTCACAGTATTATTGACTATTCAACTATTTTACTCGTCTGTTTTTCACAAACGCGCTTTCCCACAAAAACAAGCAGCTTGTGTGGAAGTGGCTGCTCAGCTTGAGTCGGATTAAGAACGTAAACACTGTTGGGGGTCGGCAGCTTCATCGAATATGGGAAGAATTGGCATGCTCTAGGGTACTGTACTAAACTGCATACCGGTAGCAATGGTTTTCTCTACCATCTTCTCGCTAATCATCTTTGCAATCGCACATAGCTTCCTCTACCTGTAAAAAAGTCTGGCCTCCGTAAATCGGGTACTTAGTACCGGAGCAGTTTTGCCTTGAAATACAAGAACAATTTACGTAATGAACCTTCAATTTCAATGGACTGAAAGTAAGAATAATAAATTAAATCCACAAAGATCAAACTGTTCGTTGTGAGAGTCCCGACCTTAGGGTAGGCCTACCGTACTCATTCTGCAAATTTGAGATTGTAGCGCGTTTGAAAACGACCATGCTTCTAGAAATATATGTGAATCGCATTCCAACCACTGCAAACACCAGAAAGTTTTCTCATCATTTTGGTATAAACTGTCGTCGATGAGAGTAAGGTCTGTAGACACCACAGCTTGTATTCTGACACCTTTTGATACATCCACCCTATACTATTTTTTCCAGGAATCCTCCAGCCCGTCATCAAGCTCACACGTCAATAACAATGAAGAAAAGCTCATGGAGAGACAGCTGGAGCTGATGGTCAACATCGACAGTGAACCAGCCAGCGGACCGGAATCTGGAGTCTGCTCGGGTGAAGAGGTTGGTTACTGTAACTTTAGATTCTCTTTTCTATAAGTAGACTAATAATACAGTACAACATCTGAAAAAGTTTAGTGTCTATATGAAGAAAAGGTTTCTTTGAAAACTTCACATTGACATTCCTCGTAAGATCCCTAAAAATTCTGCATTTTGGCGTCGATTTCGAGTAGTGTACGCAATATGCAAGCATCCAGACAATGTCCTTTCAAAGATTATTATGTTAATATAGCCAAGCGGTACAAAGTTTGGAACTTAACAGAGTGACTTTTTGCGTCGATTGTGAGTAGTGTACGCATACAGGCACTATCTCAGAGAAACCGTTCGGTTTCTTGAATCCATATTGGTTGACGCGGTATCTGTATAAATCCGTTCAGACACCGTTTGCAAACAGCAAGAAATCGGAGCCTGTATGAATCCATACGGATACCATTTTTGAAAACGATGTCTATATGGAATAGGTGTGAAAAGTGCCCGTAGAAGCTTTGATGTTTCGAATTATATATTATTCTTCAGTATACCTACACCTTTCCTAACTCCACCAACTAAATTCCACTTTCCAGGCCACCGACAGCTCACCATCACCAACTGAACGTTCCAAGGAATCAAGTCCAGCTTCATCGTTCGACCTCACCCGCCTCGGTCTTCATTCTCCAGCGCAGAAGAACAAACGCAAGTCTGTCGACGCCATCGCCACGTTGTTGTACAAGAAGAAGTGCGCGACTAATTGATGGAAGCCTCTCCTCTTCCCTTGTTCGTTTCATTCCGCTTTAATTGACTCTCCTGGCGGTGCTCTAGCTGTTTGTTCGCATTTTCTGTGGAAGTGATGTTCGGAACAGTCCGAACTTTTTTTTTCCAATACGAGAATATCTAATAATTTTCCCGCCTTTTTTTGACTCTACGTTCAGCGGGAAATTGTTTTGTGGCTGATCTATCTCACAGTCTCCCGCAGAACTTGGCATCGTTCCAACAAGCACTGTGACTCGGTGCCTCATAGTGTGTACATCCTGCATCTTCTTGCCTTTAGTCCCGGAAATTAGACATTGTGCCCTTATCCATTGTATACACTTTTCGATTCGTTTTATTTTCAAGAATAAAAATACGTTGCATATACTTGCCTCGAGGTTCAGGGTTACACAAATCCGAGAAAAGAATGTTAGGACCGTTTTCACTGGAAGATGGACAAAAAAACAACAACAACAAAATAGATTGAGAAACGGACTCTAGGGAAAGAGATCTTGTTGAACCGAAGATTCAAGATATTTGTGAATCATCTCTGGCTCAATAGAAAAGCATTTCCCCAGAGGAAAAAAGAGAACGAAAAAGTGGTAGAACGATTTAGGATAAAATAAAGTGAAAAACACAGCTAAAGTCATGGGTGGTTCTTAGTCGAGTTGAAGAGGTATGGTGATATTTAACAAAATGAGAAATAAATTAAAAATGAAAAAGGAAAATTTCAAGTTAATCATTTCAC
Source organism: Caenorhabditis parvicauda (assembly GCA_963978915.1). Taxonomy (NCBI): domain Eukaryota; kingdom Metazoa; phylum Nematoda; class Chromadorea; order Rhabditida; family Rhabditidae; genus Caenorhabditis; species Caenorhabditis parvicauda. The sequence continues at coordinate 15,291,840 of OZ022252.1, forward strand.
TTTCAACCCGACTGTTCGAAAATTAAGTTTACAGTTCCTATGAGATACAAGGAGTATGAAGAACCATCCAGTTGTTCGGAAGAGTGGATCGGCGATGTTCAAAGAAACTTTTCGTTAAATTATTCTGTTTGAACTTGCTTTTTGTAATGAACCCCTTCAAGAAGATGGAGAATATTACTGGCCGTTATGAAGCTCACGAACTTACTGCCAATGAACAAAGTTATTATTATAACGGTACCATGCTTTTCGTCAATTTACCGGACCCTTTCGAACAGCTGCCATTAGGAAGGGGAGAGAATACGTTAGATTGGAGAGAGAGTGAGAAAGAAGGTTATACCTGTGCGGGAACCTACCCAAATGTGATTGGGTGACATTCAAACGGATAAGAAGTCATCTCACGGAGCTGTTTTCTCAGTTGACGGGCTCCGACTCTTGTGCTCCACGGTTCTTCGGGCAGCAGGGTTCTTTTGTATTCGTGCAGCACTCTGGCCATTGTTTGCATGCTCAGTCTGCAAGATTTCTTGAGAAACGGCATTGTTTCAGCTTTCAAATGTAGACATAGAATCCACACGAACTGTGCAATACTGGAACATTTTTGCACTGCGATCTTAATTTTTTTTAGAAATTCTAAAAAAAATTGAGCGAAACAGTATGTAGCACACCTAGGCAAAGGCATAAGACAATAAAATCGCTTCGCAACCGATTTGCAGGACTCCGCTTTCATTTTCGAAAGTGTTTGTGTTTTAATAAATGTTTCACTTGACATAATGAACGTTGCGGACTGTTCCCAACGATAGTTTCACATAACATACTTCGAACATTTTCCCGTTACGAATTTTGAATCTGGGATGAAAAAAAGAGAAAAGTAAAATTTTTGAACTACAGTAACTGAAATTTGATCTATATCGATTTTCTTTGCTTACACTTTTCAACTGCGTTTGCCGCGGTGTGTGTAGTGGATTAGACTTTTTTTGAATTGAAGCACAAATCAAACGTAGATTCCTAGAATTCTGGAGATTTTTAAGGAAAAAGTCAAGTCAATTTTACAAAAAGAGGATCAAAGCTTTAGAGAAAATAGAATATTGAAAGTTTCTTAAAACTCCGTCTCTTCGAAAAAATTGAATTTACAAAATTAACATTTTATTTTAAAAATCGATAGATAGGATGAAAATACCTCTGTATATGCTTTTTGAAGACAGGTGCGTCCAATCTGGATTCAATCTGCAGTACCAGGTCAAGGTCGGGTTCTTCGGACTCTTCGAGGGACTTCAGCTTCAGGAATTCAACATAGACTTGTCCGTTCGATCCCCACTCCTGTAATAAATTAATGAAAAACAAGTTTGATACATTTTTCTTTGATATTTTGCGAGTGTTCAAAACTTATGGAATCATAAACTGAAAACAAACATCTTGTGTGTTTGAAGATACGTATTTTCTAGAAAAAATCTAATTATTATGCTATTTTTGTTCCAAATTCCATCAACTTAAAGAAATGTGGTACCCTCGTTTGCTGAATGTATTTCCGTTGACTTTAATAGAACGAAATAATAACGTTATTGGAATAGACGATTAATCGTTTTAAAAAGGAAAGATGAACTTTTTGAAGTACCGATAAGGCTCTATTCTGAAGTTTCCATAATTTTTAGAGGTTTTTCTCTTCGAAACACTCACCGGAATAGCATCCGCAAACGGTTCAAGCAATGAACAAGCAGTCTGCAAAGAATCCAAATCATCGGTCAGGACTGCATTGGGTGCCACGTCTTCTACAAAGAGGCGGTGTGCCTCTGGCAGGTCTTCTGCTTGCACTGCCAACTCGAAGAGGATCCCTTCGTCGAGGTCTTGGCAAGCGGCCAGACGTGCGGCTGCCACCCATGCAGACGGGATTCCACGATCCTTGGCGATTTCCTTGTGCTCTTCGTAGCTGATGAAGTTGGCCGAGCGGTCAAGAAGAGACTGGATGGAGAAAACGCGTCTGAATGAGGTTTTTGTTTTGGATAATTTTTAATTTGACAAAGTTGTCCAACTTTTTTTTTGCTAAAAATCGCACAACTGTCCTGTCCGGAGCAGCTTTTTAAAAGGTTCTCCTACGGTTCTCTAGTCCATTATTCTGTGTTCGTGGCGGCTATTGCTGGTCGTCATGAAGCTCATGAACTTATTCTCAATGAATTAAGTTATTATTATAAAAAAATTTGCGCAGAGGTAAACTTTCTGGGATTTAATACATACGATACTTCTGTTTCTAAATTCTCAAAAAGCTTTTTAAAAATCGTCTCGAGCTTCTTATCAATTTTGAATATGATTTTCACGCTTTTGATATAAAATAGTTTTTTAAAAGGTGACCTACAATTCAGAAACTGCTATCAACATCATCAAGAACTTGACTAACTTCTCGTAACCAATTTTCTTTTCTTCAACTCCAGCTGTTCCATACTACGATGAACGCAGATAAAAGTTTCAGCGAAACAAGGGGCGTTGCACCCGATATGGTAGATGAAATTTCAGTTACTGTAGTTCAAATTTTTCAGACCTGTTTTTATCCCAATCACGAATCGTCACGGAAAAATGTTTGAAGTGGGTAAAACTATACTATGAAACAGTTTGCAACGATTATAGAGATGAGAAAACGAGGCAAACAATTTCGAAAACAGACTAATGAGGTGAGTGCGCTCGGCGAAGGGTTTCGCAAAGCGGTTGCAGAGCGGCTATTTTCACTTATCCCTGATCCGCAGTGTGTGTTTCAGATAAAAGTGAGTATTCAATATTTCAATCTCTAAAGAAAATCTTACCCCTGTTCACAGTCAATGTGTTGAAGGACGAAGAATGCGAATTTGAGAAGACTCTTCATGTTCACTTCTGATGCCTCAGCAGCTACCGCCAATTGTTCTGCGTACTGTTGGTGAAGTCGTTGGAGAGCGCCGGGATCAGCCGTCTTGAATCCAACCATCAGAAGCACTGCGCACAAATGCCAGCGGAGGTAAACGTCGTTGGGGGTCTTTGCGGAATCACAGCAGTCGAGGACCAACTCCACCGAGGCTTGCGGTTGCGCGGCCAGTTTTATCAGCTGAAAACAAGTTATTGATGAAAATTCGGATCCAAGAGAAAATTGAAAATGTAACTTGTTGAAGTTCAGCTAAATTTATTCATAATTTTGAGATCTTTCAGTCATGTTTAAAACTTGCTTGAACTTCCAACAAAAATTATGGTGATTCTACATCAAATCTCTGATTGTCATACACAGAGAAGATAAAACTGCTTTTTGAGCAATCTGATGAATTTAGAGTATAAAGTTTCCAACAACCTAAAATAGTACACAACGAATACGAAAACGCACTTAGTACTCCAGTTTTCTTCACTTTTCGCAGAAAAATCAGCAAATTCATGAGCCATCATCAAGGCAGTATTAAGGTTCCAAACTTTTTAGTGCAGAAATAACCTCTGCATACAAATCTCCAGCATGTCCAGCTGCTCTGTTGGCTGCTACATCTTCAGTGTACGACTCGTAGGCGTCCGCAATACCAGCCCATTGACGCAAATACCACATGTGGATACCAAGTGCCTGAAAACTTTTTTGGTCGAAAATTGGATTTTCAACATTCAACAGGATAGAAACTTTTGGTAATCAGAATGTCGACGATTTCGTTCGAACTGAAAAAATCTTTCAATTTAACAGTCAACAGTTTCATGCAAAAAATTTCTCTCATGTAAAACTTATTTTCCAATCTTAAATTTAGAAATAAAACAAGAAAGGGGTATCAATTCATACACTGTTAGTTCGGTTTCTCGTTTACTATAAAGAACTATGAATTACCTACTTCTGATGTTTTGATTTCTGAATTTCACATTTTTTTGAACTTCAGACAAACCATAACTCTTCCCTATTGACTTTTTTTCATTCATGGAAAAAAAGATACCTGTGACCAGTGAAGTTCTTCCAGACAGTTGACGGATCGCTTTTTGCCGTCGATGGTCCACGACTTGTTCGAGAAACCTCCGAGAACCAGGTAGATCTTGAGCAGTGCGTCGGGCAATGTGTGCATGCAACGAGACTTCTCCCAAGCATCAATCTGTTATTGGGAATTTATGAAGATAAAACAACTGAGAAACCAGAGAGAGTGTGCAAACACTACTATAAGAAGATTTGCTGAGAGCGAGATTGAATTGGCTATTGAGGGGTATCTTTGACTTGAAAAATCGTAATTCAACAAGTAAACGTTTCGTTTTTTGAAAACTAAATTTGCTCAACAAACTTGAAACAAAATATCTTTCTAGCCGTTAATTTTTTAATTACGATTTTACCTTTTTCAACAAAACCGTCTCACATTATGATAACGACTTTCCCCACTTTTAACGAATCCAGTAAGAGTTACAATCAATTTAATCAGAAATAAAAGGTAAATTTTGTTTCTCTTGGTTACAAAATTTATTCGTAGACGGAGTTCTGAAGTAACAATGAATCGTATATCGGCACGAGAACCCGCATTATACCGATAGCTCTTGACTACGGATCGAAATTTAAAACCTCTGTTGATATTTTTTTAATTACCTGGCGTCTAAAGAAGCCTGTCGTGTCTTCTGGAGTCACTTGGAAAATCGCCAGGGCTGATGCGAGTGTCGTTTTTCCTGCTTCACTAGCCAGTCGGAACGCTTGGTCCACTGCGCCGATGGTCAGTTCGTGCCAGATGAGCGAGTCTGGAATGGTTTTATTCATTTCATTTTCTTCGTGTTTTATTTTAATTCAAAGTTTCAACTTTGAAATTGTGAACAATGAAGCTTCATGTTACTGGAAAGCAGGGTTCAGTTTTTCAGGCGGCGCCTGCAGGCGGCCACGATTTTGGCCGCCGGAAACGGCCGCGCGGCCAAATTTTTTTCACCGTGATAATGATTCCTTCTAACTCTAATAACTCTAAATTGATCACAGAAAACGTTTTAAAGCCCATTTTCATCAGCCCGGCCGATTCGGGCCACGGCCGGCCGCAGCCTGGATGCTCGCGGCCACGGCCGGCCGCGGCCGGCCCCAGGCTGCCGGTTGGCCGCGAAAAAAATTTTTGCCAGAATGTGAATTAAACATGTCATAATACCGTTAATCAACACTTAATTCAGATTTGACAGCTTTTCAGATCATATTTTGCTTTTTTTAGTCGTTGATTTTTCGAAAAAAAAATTTTTTTTCTCTTATGGAATTACGTACAATTTTTTCGTAAATTAGCTTCTATTTGTCTATTTCAACGATTTAATTGCTGAGTCAGCTTTTTAAGCGCCTCCTAAATGATGTAAATCACGCCCGGCCGCCGCGGCCGGCACGGCCGGGCCGGCCGGGGGCGGCCGTAGCTTCAATTTACTGGCCGACAGTGATAAAAATGTGTTTTTCTTAGTTTTCCAACATGATTGAGTCTGATTCCATCAAAAATTCCAAGTAGTATTGCACGTAGAGCTTCGCGGCCGACCCCGGCCGGGACGGCCGGAGACGGCTAGAGCTTCAATTTACTTTTCGAAAGTGATGAAAATACTTTTACCTACGTTTTCCTACATGACGGAATCTTATTTCATACAGATTTCGAATTATTTTTGCATGTAGATTGTGGCGGCTGGTTCCGGCCACCCCGGCCGGAGCGGCCGGGGCGGCCGCGACAGTGTAAGAAGCTCCGAGGAGGTCACAGGACCAAAAAAGTTGATTAACTTTCTTCCTTGAACATAAGGGATACACTATACACCAATAAAGTTGATGATTCCCATTCCTATGCCCAAAAGACCGTTTCGACCACACTCAATTTTTTTGATCTACCCCGAAAATAGCACAACCTACAGTAACAAAAATTATTATTTTTTTCAGAGAATTTCATTTTTAGATATTTTACTTCACTTCTCGTTTCAGTTCACTCTTGTTTGTAGTTTTTACCAATTGAATAATCATATCAGTCAAATTCGTGGCTCTTGAAGGTCGTATATCACCCTTGGCCGTCCCGGCCGGCCCGGCCGGAGTGGCCGGGATCGGCCGCAGCGGTCTACGTACAAAACTACTTCGAATTTTTTATGGAATCGGTCTTAGTCATGTTGGAAAACTAAGAAAAAAACATTTTCATTGCTTTCGAAAAGTAAATTGAAGCTCTAGCCGCCTCCGGCCGTCCCGGCCGGCCCGGCCGGGGTGGCCGGGGTCGGCCGCGGAGCTCTACGTGCAATACTACTTGGAATTTTTGATGGAATCAGACTTATTCATGTTCGAAAACCAAGAAAAAAACATTTCTATCACTGTCGGTCAGTAAATTGAAGCTACGGCCGCCCCCGGCCGGCCCGGCCGTGCCGGCCGCGGCGGCCGGGCGCACACCGCGGCAAACGCAGTTGAAAAGTGTAAGCAAAGAAAAGCGATAGAGTAGATCAAATTTCAGTTACTGTAGTTCAAAAATTTTACTTTTCTCAATTGTTTTCGTCCCAGATTCAAAAATCGTAACGGGAAAATGTTAAAAGTAGGTAAAACTATTGTTGGACACAGTCTGCAACGTTCATTATGTCAAGTAAAACATTCATTTGAGTAAAAAAACACTTTCGAAAATGAAAGCGGAGGCCCGCAAAGCGGTTGCGAAGCGGTTTTATTGTCTTATTCATTTGCCTAGGTGTGCGGGCGTGATTTACAACTTTTGAGAGCCATTCAAAAGACTGATATGACTATTAAATTGATAGATTAGACAAACTAGAGCTATTTCACAAGAAAAAAAGTAAAATTCCTGACAAGTCAAAAAAAATTGACTCTTACAAATCGAAAAATAAAAAAGTATAAAAATTGACCCAAAAAGCTGTCGAATTAAGTGAGGTGTTCATAAACGGTATCCTGATATGTTTGATTCACATTCTGGCCAAAATTTTTTTCGCGGCCAACCGGCAGCCTGGGGCCGGCCGTGGCCGCAAGTATCCCGGCCGCCGACCAAATTTTAGAAAAACGTGGGAACATGATTTATTTGATGTTCTAGCTACTAAAATCTGAAAAACAAAGACACTACGGTCTGGCCGCGTGATCGATATCATTTGGCCGCAGGCGGCCGGCGGCCGGTAAAACCGGAACCCTGCTGGAAAGGTAAAACCATCCGTGCAACCATTTATAAAAGAATATTTTTTTTAAATCTAAATATTTAAAATAAAAATTGTTTATTTGATCTATGGCCATAAATTTTTGATAAACACTTTTTCTTATGATGTTGAGTTCAGCAAAGCGGTTTTTTTAAATTTCATGTCCATATAATTCAAATTGTAATATTTCTAGCATAAAAATCTCACAAGTATCCTTCAGAGTGTGCTTCGCGTGCCGTTTCGCCTCATCACGAAGCCAGTCTCCAAGTCGTTCAGCTCTGTCAAACTGCCATCCATTTTCGCGGTTAACCGGGAAGAGCGCGTCACATAGGGTCCAGAGACGGAGGTGTGCTTCGTCACCACCTGAAATTTCTCTATTATGATCGAAACAACTCTTTTTTAAAAAATAATTTAAATTTCGCAAAAGATGAATACCAAGTTTCTCGATTCTCATGATTTTTCTAGATCTTCTGATTGGACATGGAATATCTCAAAACAATTAGTCGAAGTGATACTAAAATGATTAGACATGCATATTTATGATTGTAAATCCAATGAAAAACACGGTAAAAGCATTTAGCAGAGATGGGAACACCCCAATCACATTGATGTACTTTGAGAAATATCCCATCCCCAACCACAAACAAATGAAAATTCCACCTTCTCTCGCGATTCTCGTGTACGCATCAATAATCTGCGAATGGTCACCATCATAACCAACGTGTGGGGTGAGGGCATCTGCAGCGCTCTCAGACCACGCAAGTCGGATGTTGGTCGAGATCATGGCAGAAAGAGTTTGTGGTGACGTGTCCACTGACAAGTCGATTGTCGCCAGCTTCAGGTCATTCGAGTTCGGCTGTTGCGACCAGACAAAGCTTCCGACTGAAAATTGAATTAGGTAAGCATCTCTCCTGGTTGCTCGCTCATCATTTACCCATAATCAAAAACATATAATTCATCGATTACATTCGTATACACACACGAAAATAACATTTTGAAATACTTGAAAAATGTTAGTTCTGAACTTTCCATTTCTTTTAGAATCCATTCTGTGAAAGTTCACATATTTCAAGAAAAAAAATGAATAGTGCTCATTATCGGCTAGAATGACATTGTGTGATATCAAAGTTTTAAAAGTGAAAAAAAAAACATCTGAGTTAGCTAAGCTACAGTACCATACGTTCACTATACAGAAAGTTAATGAACAATTACATTACGGACTTTCTTCCAGAAACAAAAATCAGAAAGAAAGGAAGTGAGTTTGTAAGACCACAGCTCGTTCTCACAAAATTACTCATAACCCACACTTAAAAAGATCCCATTTGTACTTATCTAACCTTCAGAAAGAGAAAAGTTTAAAATAAAAGAGATCAACTTTGCATCACTATCGCTACCAGAGTTGCACGGAATTCCGACTTCCGCCCTTTTTTCACTTCCGACTTCCGTCAAAATTTTTTTTTCGTGAAAAATGATGAAGAGATCGTGAAATCGTTTCTACTCAGTCAGGAATTGACCTTCACCTGTTGAGAATGAGCGGATATACAACATCTGAGTTTTTTCCACATGTTTTGTACTCCCGACTACCGTTGAAAAAATTCTACTTCCGACTTCCGTTTAAAAAATTCACTTCCGATTTCCCTTTTGAAAAATTTTACTTCTGTGCAACTCTGATCGCTACTTTTCGAAAAACTAACAAAAGTTCATTTTTCTCGTTTTTGTATCTCAAAATCTCACCTCCACTCCACCCAACCGGTGCAAAGTTTCCTTTGGTTATGGCCAGATCGATCAGCTCACTCTTTCTGTATCCAATCGTCTCTTTGGCAGGACGACCACCGACAAACGCGTGCACTGGCGGGACACACTTTGGCGCCTCACGGTCTTCTTGGATAGCCAACGACAGGAACCTTGAACTCTCAAAGTCCAGGTTCTCTAGCAGCTCGAGCTTCGGCTTTTTCTCTGGAACCTCGAATTCCTCTTGGTTTCCTCCATTCTGGTATTCATCGTCTTGCAGCTCGAAGGTTGATGCGTCGAGCCCATCACAACGCTGCTGAGTCAGACCGCCGCCAAGACCCACTTGAATGGTTACTGGGGTTGACAGGTCGCTGAGTCGCTGCAAAATTTTTCGATTATTTTTTTTCGAGCTCCACAATTTACTTTTTTAAAAATAGATTTTACCCGTCACTGATTGAAAAAACCCAGTCTTTTCAATAATAATCTCAGTCGTATGGAAATTTTTTGTTACAATTCAGTTTTCGTGACGTCATGAAAAAACTCACGGTTCACACTCGTTTTTCGCATCTCAAACCCAATTTCTTTCTATTGTTTACACTGCCATTTCACCTCTCAAAAGCACTAAACTAAGAGTTTATTGAACGCAAAAGAATACAGACATACAAACAGCTATACTCAAGGAAGAACAACTTTCAGTTGGTTTTTTTAGTGCGGTTAGTGATGAAATTGAAAATAATAGACAATCATGTGGCAATTTCTCTACTATCCGTTTAAATGACTGCCCGCCACGGGAAATGTAACACTGTCGACATGTTAGAGAGTATTTTCTTGGTTAGACGCAGAGTTTTACATTTCCCGATGAGATGAAAAGCGAGCAATGTAATAAGAAAATAACACCGTTAGCTATGTCAACGAGATAAATTTAACCCACCTGCGGTGGTGGAACGCGTCCTTTGGCGATCGGCACACGTTGAACTGAATCTTGGACGGTTTTCGGCGATTCCTTTTGCTTCTGGTTCTGTGGCTCTTTGGATGGAAGAGCTTCCATGTCGACGTCATCGTCGTCCTGCAACTTTTCCTTTCATGAGACAATACTAAAATCATGAAAATATTTTTTGCTTATTTCAGAAATGAAATACTCACCACTTAAAAAGGTTAAATTCGTTCATCAAGTTGCAAACTAGATAAACTCAAGAAACTCCACCTTTCAATTTTTTTTCGAAGAACTTCAAACTGAACATAATTTTTGTACAGTAACATAAAAGTCAAGAATTTCGTGAAGTTGACACATAGTTTTAGATAATTACCGTGATTAAAAGCTCACCAAAAGTCCATATTTGGAGAAGTGTTCAACTCTGAAGACCCAACTTCCGGAGTCCGCACGGTAGTCCTTGAATGAAGCGCCCATCCGGATGGTCGCTCTCTCGAGATGATCTCTCCATCCCATTTGTGCCAGTTGCAGGGGGTCCTGAATTGTGTACGTTTCGACACTTTACGGTTAGAAAGGCTTGAATTTTCACATATAGAAGGGGAAAGTGGTTGAACCCGCGAGGTTTTCCCTTTCAAAAAAAACTTTCGTCATTTCGATTATTCATAAGAATCGTTCTCTTTTGAAGGCAGTTGGATGCGTTGCAACTAGACTATTTCAAAATAGTCTTCCACAGACGGATCTTCATACAAAAATAAAATGAATGATAATTACATCAATATTGTCATACTGTAATAATGATTTTTTATATAATCTTTTCGGATTTCTTCAAAAACATATACGCCCGAGATCTCTTTATAAACAATACTTTTTGCGCGAACCGGGTTTGTAAGGCATTAAGTAAAACACACCGACTTTCTATTCCTGTATACCAGATTAGGTTGAACCTTAGCTGACCCAAACCTAACCTAAGTCTATTATAAAGAGTTGCTCATAGTTACTTTCAACATGTTTACTTTTTAAGTAACAGAATAAAAAGGTTGAAAACTGAAAAAGTTCCTACTAAGTGCCTACGTGACTGTGGAAAGTCGGTGCGTTAATTTAAATGCCGGTTCGCCCCGAAAATATAAAACTAAAAATCTCACTCTGACTTCCTCCTTGCTCTTCTTGTCGACGAACCAGACACGTTCGAGAGTGACTTCTGCTGGTTGGTTCAGACCCTGACCTTCTTCCGGCTTCTCTTCTTCCACTGGATACACGGTGACTTCTTTGTGACGGAAGACAACCAACTGGAATATAAAAAGCGTTTAAAAACTTTTTTTTGGATATTAAAAAAAAATTTGGTTGGACCGGACTTCTGCCGTCGAAGAACAACCCAACGCCGTTCCATTCGCAGTCTGTCTTTCGCCCGGTCAAATAAAACGGTATAAACATTCGGTCAGTTGAAAAATGTGAAATGAGTCTTTCATGGGCGATTCCTATCTGTCGTCATCCAAACATTTTCCATATGGAGAAGATGATCAGAATTGAATGCCGCGAACCGTTAAATACTACGGACGGTCTACTAAACAAAGTCGTAAGATATTGTTTGACATGTATTTTCTTTACCATTCAATCTTTACACCAATTTTCATAAAATCTCACCTCATCCAAAGCAACATCGCTCAAGACAACACGACCCGGCCAGAAGACATTTCCATACGATGACCGTCCAATAGTGAGTCCCTTGACGACAACTTTTCCATCAACAACCATTCCCTTGAGCTCTTCAATAGACGGGAAGCAATAGTAGTCTTGCTTCGTGATGGTCACTCCAGCAGCGTTTGGGACTACCGTTTTGCTCGTCTTCTGTGGGCTAGCCGCAGCGACTGGAGTTCCAGTGGACGAGTCCTTTCCGGTTGAGATACTGATAGCCGTCGTCACGTTTGACGTCTCGTGTAGAACACGGTCGAGATTCAGTGGAATCGGTTCGACCTGGCGGTTTACATTTCTTGCTGCGTTCAGGTCCGCTGTTTCGTTGACCAACCTGAAAAATCTCCCTTTATGACTGTTACCACCTAACACATATCCCTGCTTACTGGTTCGAGGTGTACGGACTCTAAAAGTATCGCACTATTTCGTCTCTGGCTCTAGCACGATCTGGCAGCAGGAACTACAGTAACTCGCGAACTTTACTTTCAATTTTTGTGTGAAATGTTCGAACTTTTAATTTCGAGCATAAAATGTGTTTTGGACATTTGAAGAAAAAATATTTTGGACACTCGATTAGCATCCTACTGCAACGAAATTTCAAAAAATATCTATCTATGTAGAAATTAAAACTAACACAGGATTTTCCGTCGCAGGTGGGATCAGCTGGAGAGCGTCTGGATCTTCATTTGTGGTTCCGTTGATGGTTCTGTTACCGCCTCCACACGCCGACAGGCTGAGGTATTTGAGATTCTCTTTGCGGGTCGACAAGTTCAACGACTGATTCTTGCTGGTGTTCAGCGCTGAGACGTTCGAGTTGTTGAGCGTTCTGGAAATTCGATCATCAAAAACGTTTCATAGGGACAGTTTGAGATTGTGAGAAAACCCGTGCCGCGTAGATCTGATCCTACGACCATGAGCTGAGCACATGTCGTGGAAGCACCTTTTAATCCAACAACCTTTTTTCAATAGGTGAAGTCCGGCTTATTTCAATAGCGTCATTAAAAAAAGCCAGAATTCTACTATCGTCGATAACTATTCAAAATTCTAGAAGTGGGACCGGTCACGCTGTTCTTTCAACGACAGTTATTGCTTTTATGAGCTACTATTCCACGGTGTAACGCATTCGGCCATTCCCAAAGTGGGCGTAACATGGGCGGGACAACCAAGGATGGTCGGTCAAAAATCGCTTAGTTGCAAAATTTTCAAATCGAGACCTCAACTACATTTTCGACATTTCGACGACTTCGACTGGTTAGTCTCCCCAAAATATCTTACAACAACTTTAACAACAATTTTCTTATTCATTAAAGACGGAAATTGAGCAGAATACATGGAATAAATGGGCAAAAATACCAAAAGACGGCTGCAAAGAGGTCATGCGGAGCGAAAATTTAAATCTATTGACTGGGACCGAATGATTCGCGCCTTTTTTGAAACGCCACCCCCACTCGATTTTTTTGATCTTGGCACTCCGTGTCTTATGATGTTTCACAAGTCATATACTAAATTTGAAGACATCGCGGATTTTGTTCACCACCTTTAGTTTGAAGCGTGACTTTGTCTGATACTAAAAACTCACACATTCCTCGACGCTGATCCGAGGCCTTTACCCAATGTTGGTGGCAAGATTTTTGACGTATAGTTGAGATCCTTCGCGGTTTCAGATTTACTCGTATTGTGGGTTGTGTTGGCTGGCGACTTGGTCAGATCACTCATCGCCTTTGGTACAAGGTTTGTGATGAACTTACTGGAGCACGTGGTTGGTAGAACCGACTTGACCGATGCCAGATAACGACGTTGGCGTTCGGATCTGCAATTGAACATTTGACTGATAGACGTTGCGAAAAATCATCACATTTAGAACATTATTCAGAATTTTGATTTTTTACATTTTGTTTTGTCAGTGAACTTCGAACAACTTTTATTGTTAGAATTTGCAAGTTTGGATAACTTAAAAATGTGAAATTAAAGTTCATGATTTCCCATTAAAAGTAACTTTCAACCCAATTTAGCAGCGGATAATTTCTAAAAGTTGAAAAAAAATCTTTCCATCTTTTGAATACTTTTCCATGATTCCTTCAAAAACTCACTCAACGTCTCCATCCTTCTGCTTTTCGTCACTTTCCGCTTTTGGCTTTATGTATTTTAGGAGTGGAGAATTTCCATATGGAGAATTCTTCAACTGAGCCTCGAGCATCTTCATGTCCGATTGCATTTGTGCCACGTCAGCCGGAACTCCAATTGTCTGGATGATCTGCACTGGTTGTTGCTGTTGAATGACCGTGGGTTGCGCTCCGAATCCGGTTGCTGAAATTTTCTTTTATCGGAGAAATAAATGTTTCTTCAAATTTTTTATGATGTAATCTCAGAAAGAATAGCTTTTGAGGAATTTTTTGAATAAACTATCAAGATAATTTTTTTAACTGTTAAGTTTACATAAGGATGCGGTTAAATTCAAATATAGTAGTTAAATAACATTGAGAGAATTTTATTCATGTTAGTTCGTTTTTAAAAAAAAATGAAAATAAGAAAGAAACCTCACCGAGAACGAGAAAACAAAACTGTCACAAAAAACCACTAACAATCTTCAACTGATGAAAACAATTTTGTCAGTACCGTGAAACACGAAAAATTAAAATTTACCTGCTGGTGCGGCAGCGGTGTTTCCAAACAGACCACCTCCAGTTGCCGGCTGGGTGGATCCGAAAAGACCACCGCCTGTGGTCGTGGTGCCGGTGTTACCGAACAGACCTCCTGGCTTCGCTGCCGTGTTCCCGAACAGTCCACCGCTGGTGTTTGCTGCTGGTTGGCCTGAAATATCAATTGTCCAATGAAATGATGAATTATGAATAGCTTTAAGTAGAAAGATGGTCAAAGACCTCAATTTTCAGTTCGTGGTATGGAAATTCATTTTTTCTATTTCTAGTAAAACCATCTTACAAAGTTGAAAAAATCTCGAACACAATTCATTGCTTCGAACGGAACATTTGTAGAAAAGCGAGCAAAAACTTAACAGCGCCACTCTCAGTTTCCTATCCATGAAAATTCTCTATTTTTCTCTATTTCCAACGGAATCATCGTACAAAATTGGGAACAGTCCTTAACTTAATTCGTTGCACATTGAAAAGTGTAAGCTGAGAAAATCGATAGAGTAAACTAAATTTCAGTTACTGTAGTTTGAAAAATTTTATTTTTCCTACTTTTTTCATCCTCACAATTTCTAAAACTCACGAAACCTTGCCAAGAAGCCACAAACTAAACAAACTCCAGAAACTGATCAGTTTCTTGCAAAAAACTAACCAAACGTCGAAGTTGTATTATTGTTACTTCCGAACGAGAAACCAGTGGTCTGAGCTGGTTTTCCGAAAAGCGATGTGCCAGTGTTGTTGTTGGCCGTTGTGTTGCCGAAAAGTCCACCGGTTTGCTGTTGGACTGGTTGACCGAAGGTTGTCTGGAATTAAGGGAGATGTTCACTCAATACGAAAAAGTGTACTGAATCGTTTGAATCAAGAATCATTTCCTCAAGGAAAGCTTACAAGGTGAACAATTTTTTGTGAGAATCAAATTTAAACTTTGATCAAATCCTAGCATTGTACCTAACTAGTGCTTTGAACCTTACCTAACATGTAAGCCTAAAATTTGAGGTGTCGACAAAGATAAATGAAAAGATGATTCTTGATTCAAACGATTCAGTACACTTTTTCGTATTAAATGAAATGTTCTCTCACTGTTCATTTCCGAGTACAATCCAACTCTGTAGTTTCCATGTGGCAGGAGCGCGCCATGATTGTGTTCGGAACGTGGTCGCACTCCAGAGGAGGCGTGCCTCAATAGAGACGCGTGTTTGCCACAACTACAGCCATGGATAGCACGGATCTAAATTGTGGCGTCTGCCGTCACGTCACGCGTCTTCATTTCTCCACGGGTGTGCGATCACATTTCTGACACAAACATTCCGCGTTCCTGCCGCATTGAAATTACAGAACAACTACTTCCTAGACCATCAGATCCAGAAAACATACAGAAGCTTCATTCAAAACCTTCCCAAGGAAAACTCACCCCAGTGTTCGACCCGAACGTGAAGGAAGACTGTTGCTGTTGTGGTTGTGCTGCTTGAGTATTCCCGAACAGACTTGTTCCAGTGTTCGAAGTGTTTCCGAAAAGAGACCCCGTCTGCTGAGCTGGCTGAGAGGCACCAAACTGAAAAGCATTTATTTTGTAAAAATTCGCTTGCAAGATTTGTCGTTGAGTCGTATGATACACACCTAGGCAAAGGCATAAGAAAATTATAACCGCTTCGCAACCGCTTTTATTTTCGAAAGTGTTTGTACTTTAGTAAATGTTTCACTTGACATAATGAACGTTGCGGACTGTTCCCAACGATAGTTTTACCTACTTCAAACATTTTTTCGTTACGATTTGCGAATCTCGAATGAATAAAAATAGGAAAAGTAAAATTTTTTGAACTACAGTAACTGAAATTTGATCTACTCTATCCATTTTCTTTGCTTACACTTTTCAATTGCGTTTGCCGCAGTGTGTGATACAAGACCTCAGTTAGAAATAAAACCGGGTTCTTTTGAACTTTACTAGCCTTATTTATCATCCCGAAGTGTAGTATTGCTAAAACTAATTGAGATAAGTCCAGTGGGACATGGTTACTTATATGAATGAGAATTACGACAAGCCTTTTAGCGAGATTCGTCCATAGTGAAGAAAGTTCAGCAGTTATTTATCAATTACGAAGATGACGTAAGACAGGAACACCTAACACTAAACAAGCAACAAGCACTAAAGTCTACTTGTCCAAAACAACTTTGTGAACCGATTGAAATACATTTTCCGGTTATTGAAACTCACTGCATTGGTCGTGGTTGCATTGTTGTTTCCGAACAACGACGTTCCCGTGTTGCTACCAAAGGTCGATGTTCCTGTGTTCGTACTCGACCCAAACAAACTTCCTCCAGTCGCTGGTTTCGATCCGAACAGCGACGTGCCGGTTCCAGACGTGTTGGTGCCTCCGAATGGTGACGATGTGGCAGCCGGCGTCGAGCCGAACAACGACTTTTGCTGTTGGTTGTTGGTGTTGCCGAAGAGAGAAGTTCCGGTCGTTGATGTAGAAGAACCGAAAAGACCTCCACCAGTCGACGTCGTGCCCGCTTGTGGTGTCTTCTGTTTAGCGATGTAGTCTTCGATTCTCAACTCCTGAAGTTAGTTTTTTTATGTACTTGAATAGAAAAGATCTTACCTCAAGGGACTTCGTTTCGTACTGCTTCATAGCGCTGATACACATGTGTTTTGTAGAGATCGACTGGGACGATCCGTTTCTGACCATGGTATCTGGCGCCACAGGTGGGTCAAACTTGATGGAAGTACCAGTTGTTGTGGAAGTAGTTGAACCAAACAAATTCCCGCCGGTGTTCGTGGTAGATGATCCGAACAGACTTCCACCAGTGTTTGTGTTTGTTGACGATCCGAAAAGCCCCGTTGAAGCTGTATTCGTTGTCGTCGTACTACCAAACATAGGTTTGTTCGCATTGCCAAATATGGAAGTTGATGTGTTCGTTTGTGCTGGAGAGCCTGAAAGGTTTTTTTGTGAAAAATCGAGTTGAAAACAAGTCCGTGGGAGACGCCATAATCTGCCGACCCTCACGCCTGTATCATGAATTTTTCTCAATTTGCAATCTGCAACCAAAAGTGATTTTCTTTTATAATAAGCTTAGGTTCGGTTGTTTTATATGATGCCGTGAGGGTCGGCAGATTATGCCGTCTGCGGCTTGTCTGTTGAAAACTCACCGAACAAAGAAGACGTCTGCGGTTGTGTGGTCGTACTTCCAAATAGTGACCCAGCAGGTTTCTGTTGCCCAAAAATGTTTGATCCAGCATTGTTGGTGGTAGTTTGACCAAATAAACTAGGCTTCGCCTGCTGTCCGAAGAGATTCGAACCTGGAAAAATCGATTGGAAATAGTGTGGCTATGTCACATCTGATTTTTAGATCTTATAAATAACTTTAGTTCCAAACATACCTGTATTGGAGTTGTTTCCAAAAGATGACGAACCGAAAGTTTTGTTCTGACCGAACATCTCGGCTGCAAAGCCATTTTTAGAATGAGACGCAATCAAAATGAATGAAAGAGCAAACGAAATGTGGAGTGATCATTATCAAAAAGGATGTGGTCAAGAAGTCAGCAAAAGACTAGTTTCTGGAGGAATCAATTTGTAAGTTGGGATTTTAAAATTCAAATGTTTTATAAGAAAATCTTGCGAAAAATTTTAACATGAGATCAGAACGTTGCGCAAAATACTTGATCAATTGATGATAGTGTACAATGAAACCAAATTCACTCCAATAACACTACAAAATGAGTCTGAAAATGAGAGAATTGATTGTGATTATGAGTTCGCGAAAACGAATGCAAAATTCAAATAGCGATTTGCGGTAGAGCGCGTTTCAACTTTCATTTTTTTCAAATTTCAAAAAAATCCCTTCTCAACTTCGCGAAGTTCGTTTTGTTTCTGTGTACGGATTTATTATTAACCACAATTTTCAATCATAAAAATTTATTATTGTTGATGACTGGACTCATTTCTAGCTCCGGAACCCATGTGCTGTACTGCATAATCGGTTTCTTATCTATCTTCCATACTTCTTCTCCTCGTTCTGAATTTTCAATGACTCATGTAAATCTTTTTCCATGCCTTTCTGTACATTCGGGTTTTTATCGTGCCCTTCAACTATGGCACGTAAATGGTGAATGTAGTCGATAGCCAATTTCAGTGTGTCAGCCTTAATCTTGTAACTGTTAACAACACCTCGTAGTGCGAAGTAGGGTTACCTTTGATAGTTTTCTCTCTTTTCTTGTGAGAGGAAGATGTAGCTTCAGTACTTCGAATCCGTTGTTTATACTGTAAATAGTGTATCAATTCTCATACTGCCAAACAGTACACAATGCGGAAAACGTGTGATCGAAATGTCAGCGATGACAAATTTTGTTGCGATATATCGCGATACTTCTGCTTACTCCTCTTTATTGCGTATTACCATCATAACTTATATTTCGTGCATCCACTACTTAATACGAAAAAGTGTACTGAATCGTTTCTATACAGAATCATTTCCTTAAGAAAAGCTTACAAGGTGAAAAATTTTGTTATAATAATCAAGTTTAAATTTTAATCAAATCTTAGCATTGTACCTAACTGGTGCTTTGAATCTTACCTAAGCCTAAAATTTGAGGTATCGACAAAGATAAATGAAAAAATGATTCTTGATAGAAACGATTCAGTACACTTTTTCGTATTAAATTACATCCACATAGATTCTAGTTACTGTTTCAGAATCATAACAATCAAACGAAATTTTAATATCGTATACTTGGTCAATAACGAAAAAATACAAAACGAACCTTTTCATACGATTCCGTTCGCGTTCGTTAGCGACCTTCCTGTTCTCACTCGCAGTCTTCTTCATCTTCCCAAATGTCGTATCGGTGGTTTGTTGATGGACAAAAGTGGGAGTTGTGATGTAGTGAGACAAGGACATTATCTTGTTCTCAAGTACCAAACAGATGGCTCCTTGTTCAGCTGTTCTTCGCTGTGTAGTGTTGCACAACCGAGAGGAGGATAAGTGTGAACGCGCGCAGTATTGCCAGTTCTGGAGTTGAGTAATGTAGTGAGGGATGCACAGATGGTAGCCACCTGGGTGGTTCTTGTACCATTTTTTAAACTTATTTTTACCAAGTCAACTTGGCGTCTGTGTCAACATTGGTACTGCCAGATGCATAAGACTCGCAGATGGGTATAATTTGCTGAAATCGAGTTTAGGTAAAGTGAATATTAAAACATACGATATACTGCCCCAAAACTTGGTGGACCGGCATCGGACCGTAAATGGGCGACAGTCGTCCCGGACATCTGTCGCCCAATTACAGTCCAAATGCCGGTCCATCTGTAGCCCAGTTTGATGGAACGGGCGACAGATGGACCGTGAATGGACCGGCATTGGACTGTAAGTGGGCGACAGATGTCCAGGACGATTGTCGCTCATTTACGATCCAGTGCCGGTCCACCTAAAGTTTTGGAGATGGGTCAAATTCCGATCTAACGCGTGCCTGATTCTCGATGAACTCAAGAAATTGATGAACAATAACGAGTGAAAATCGAGAACTCGAAGAAACAGCACCCAGTTTTCAGTGGTTCTTGTTTTGCTTTTGTTCAAGTCTGGACTTCCAACCTTTTCTTATACTGGTCTGTTGTGATCCGTGTTTATTTAAGTTTGAATACTTGAGTTTTTTCTTTCCATTTTTCTCTCCATTAAAGGTATTTTTCAGATATGGGTAGAGCTAAAAGTGTTCCGACAGCTCAACGAAAACTAATAGTTGATGATGTCTTGTCCGGAACGCCGCAGGTCCTAGTAGCAAGCGTTTTTCAAGTCCACAAGTCAACCATTTCCCGTATTGTGAAGAAGTTTCGAGAGACTGGGTATATTGGCGCGTTGCCAAGATCAGGTCGTCCACGGAAAACTACAGATAGAGACGATGCACTGATCATCAGCCAGTCACTCGTCAACCCTCGACTGACTGCAGTAGATATCACAAAGAGTATCATTGCGGGAAATGTAGCTGAAATCTCAGTTAATTCGGTTCGACGTCGTCTCAGAGCTGCGCGACTGGTTGCCAAAAACTTGTTGAAGAAGAAACAGGAAAATGTGAGACTTTTACCAGCGTTGAATATTAATTCTAGATACCCTGCTTCAGTAACAATAACTGACTGGATAAAAGTTAAATAGAATTAAATAAGGAACTTAACTATTCTCCAAAATGTGGACCAAG
The DNA here is from genome assembly GCA_963978915.1 of Caenorhabditis parvicauda. NCBI lineage: Eukaryota > Metazoa > Nematoda > Chromadorea > Rhabditida > Rhabditidae > Caenorhabditis > Caenorhabditis parvicauda. The sequence continues at coordinate 15,312,082 of OZ022252.1, forward strand.
TCTATATTTTGATATGGTTTTCATACAAGGGTCAAAGTTTTACTAAATTACAACTTTCGTGATAGTACATACTCATTTGAAATATAAGAGGTCAAATGTATGATGACAATAACATTCTTCTTGAACCTATCCAAACCATCCACCATTTATTTCTCACACTTTCAATTTGTGAAATTTTCACTGCCTTTTCACTGCCATTTTCACTGCATCTGTGGTGTACGTCAGAACTGTTCAAATCAAGCTTATAAGTTGTCATTATCATCATTTTCACTGTTAACTTCTCTCATCGAAATAATCATGAGCCTCATAACGTCACATTTTAGATGCACAGTGACTACATTCGTCAGAAAATGCCAATGATCGGAATCGGAACTTGGCAGGTATTTTCATTAACGCAGTGTTTGGAAAACGGGAGTGAGGAACTTCGCGCACCTTTATCGTGAATTTCGTTGCAGGACTTCGCTCCTCACGAAAGTTTTTCTCATAATAATATAATTTATTCCGTAAAGCTGAGTAAAGGAGAATAAGAGAAAGAGAAAGGAAAAACAAACTTGTGATAGAGTATCAAAACAGTATGTATATGAAAAAATGAAAGGGATTGAAAAATGAGGACGGGAATATGGGGAGGAAGAGAAAGGATGTCGAGTACGCGTTGACTACATCGAGAAGGGTCTAGCAATAGGTGCATCCATCTGGAGATTTTGTTCCCTCTGGTTATAGCTTGTTCCAAGTAACTGAGCCCCCTTCTTCCAACTTTTTCTTACTTACTAGAGTTACTTGAGGGATCCATTGTTAGCGTTTGAGCATTTTATTTTAAAAAAAATTACGGTTAACTGCTGATAGAGATTAGTACATGACGTCATGAACGCAGATTTTCATACTGTGCAAAGTTTCTCACTCAATTCAGTTGTAATGTTGCCCGTACTGAATTCTTCATTGTGCTTTTGTAGATGAAGAGTGAACGAGTTCTCCGTGAAGTGATAAATGCTGGACTTGCAGCTGGCTACCGTTTCATAGATACCGCACAAGTTTACGGCAATGAGTGCATGATCGCGAGGATTCTAGAAGATCTACTCCCGAAGCACAATCTAACGAGGTTAGTGAATTTTCGCTATTTCAATCACTTTTAGTCAGAATATGCAAAAAGTGCGGCGAATACTATTATCTTTTGAATCTTATTCTCCCTTTATAGATTCTAAGAAACACTAATACACATTGAGTATAATCTTTGTGGCATGTTATGCTCGAAATCAGAAATTTCGAATGTTTCTAAAAAAAAAATTAAAGGCGCTAGACAGTGTGATACTGTTGGAGTGTGTTAGGTTCTGTACACCTCTGAGCAGTAAGAAGAGAGATGTGTAACAGGATGTAACCATCCGGCTGGTAATACCTCACCGGTCATAAAGATACTCGCTCTGTGTCAATGAAAATGAAGCGGGAATTGGCTCTTACACGATACACATAGCTTCCTCTACCTGTAAAAAAGTCTGGCCTCCGTAAATCGGGTACTTAGTACCGTAGCAGTTTCGCCTTGGAATACAAGAACGATTTACGTAATGAGCCTTTAATTTCAATGGACTGAAAATAAGAATAATAATTTAAATCCACAAAGATCTAACTGTTCGTTATGAGAGTCCCGACCCTATCGTACTCATTCTGCAAAATTGATATTAGAGCGCGTTTGAAAACGGCCATGCTTCTAGCGATATATGTGTGATATTCTATCATAAATCTGAATAGAAAAGGAGCATCAAAGATAATTTACATTTGCAGAGAAGACATCTTCATAACATCGAAAGTAGCCCCAGCAAATGCAGGATCCAAGAAAGCAGCCCAGTCGATCGATAAATCGTTGACCAATTTGAAGACAGATTACATTGACCTCATGCTGATCCATTGGCCAGGAAGTGGTAGAAGAAGTGAAGACGCGCACAATCAAGTTCTACGTGAAGAGACGTGGGCAGTCCTAGCTGACTACAAGAGTAAAGGAAAGCTGAAAGCGATAGGTGTGTCAAACTTCGAAATAAAGCATCTCGATCAGTTGCCTGCGCCTGTGCCGGAAGTCAACCAAGTGGAGTTTCATCCAAAATTCCATCAGAAAGAGCTCCTGCAGTACTGTTCGGATAGAGGAATCCACTTCCAGGTATATTCTTAATCGTCGATTTCTCCTCGCTATAGCATATATGCTATCAAAATAGTTGTAATCACTTCGTACGTCCGTGTAGTACTATTCAAGTACCAGGTGTCGAATGTAGAAATAGAATTATCTCACTTTATTAACACCAAAACTCGGCCTTGCATACAATGCACAAGGGTTCTAGAACATTCCAGAAGCAATGTTCTATAACCTTCTAGAACAACATAGATTATTTCTACAGTCACAACAAAATTGAAATAATCAAATCTTGCGGAAAAAAGGTTTGAAAAAAATTTCCAGCGAACCAAATCAGAAAGTTGTGTGTAAAATTAACACGAAGAATCAGTTTTCATTAAGACTTTCTGAAAATATCCATCAGTGGAACATTTGCAACGTCCCGCGTTCAAATTGATCTCGATTTTTACTGAAAACATTGTTTCTTTTCTCGAAGTTAAGTAAAAAGGACATTTTCCAGGCGTACAGCAGTCTCGGATCTCCCGCCATCAAAGACGAACTCTTCGCGGATCCAGACGTTCTGGCGCTAACAGAGAAATACGAAACGACACCAGCAACACTTCTGTTGGCGTGGTCCTTGAGCCAAGGAATTAGTGTTCTGCCGAGGACGACGAACAAGGAACATGTTGTGGCGAATTTCGCGGCTACAAAGTTGAAGGTGATTTTTTTATGCGTGGAAAAAAGGTTTTTTGCTGAAAAAATTTTCACCAAGAGAATTTATAGGCTTTTGAGCAAAACTACGATATGCTTCTTATCACCGTAATCAACTAGTCAAAACGACTGTCACAAAGCAAAAATGTTGTATTTTTAATTTGGGAATCTGAAAGTTTGATCATAAAAAGGCCGAATTTTTTTTGACTACTTCAACTAACCATGCGAAAAAGTTTAGTTAAATAGACAAAATTGCTCACAGGCAACTAGCGTTCCGAGATTTTAGAACTTACTATCTTTTGATTTCCCATATTCCAATTTTATGACTTATTCGAGTAATACTGTAGAAAATGTTGACAGAGGCTGATCCTACACCGATCCACAGGCTATTTTTATTCTGAATTTCAGATATCCAAAGACGACTGTGACACGTTACTCAACAACGGAGCGGAAGATAAGACTTGCTGGGATCCCAGGCCTGTAAATTAATTCCATGAATAAATTTTGCCTCATTCGCAGCGTCCGTTTGAGTTGAAAGTTGGTTTGCGTCCAATACTACTTGCAAATTGTCATTGAACTCGTTCTCTTGTCCTTTCCTCTGATAACCCATATCAGTACTGGCATTTTTTATCATTATCTTTATGACTATTCAAATTCGTTGTTTTTCCTACCACAGTTTCTTTGATATGCGCAGATGCCGCATGTGGCAGATCAGCTGTCAATTCCCATTCGGCGCTTTGCCGAGCGCGTGAAAGGAATAATAAACTCCGTGGGTGGTCTAATTATCAACCCCTTTGTTTGAGCTCATTCGATTGCGAAATTCTCGTTGCGCACAGATGGGAACTTAGTTTTGGCAAAGTCTGAGTGTGTTCCGTTGCGAAAAAGTCGTCCGTGGTGCAGTGAAATCATCGATTTTTATTGGTGAAAGTAATTTTATAGCTGGTACTTCGCAAACTTCTAAAAGTAAGATTTTTTGTATAAAACTTTTGTTTTGGTTAGCCCTCCACGGTGAAACACATTCGGTCATTCCAAAAGTGGGCGTAACAGGGGTGGGACAACCAAGGATGGTCAGTCAAAAATCGCTTACTTGCTAATTTTTCAATTCGCGACCTCAACTACATTTTCGATATCAATACTGGATAGTCTCCTTGATATATCTCACAATAACTTTTAAAACAATTTTCTTGTTCAATAAGGACTAAAATTGAGCATAATACATGTAATAAACGGGTAAAAATACCAATAGACGGCTGCAAAGCGGTCATCCGGAGCGAAAAAATGAATCTATTGATTGGGGTCGACTGATTCGCGCCTTTTTTGAAACTCCACCCCCACTCGATTTTTTTGATCTTGGTACACCGTGCTCCGCTCAGGGAAAGCGTTCAGTGTCCACGGTGTACCGATATCAAAAAAATCGAGTGGGGGTGGAGTTTCAAAAAAAAGGAGCGAGTCATTAGATTCAATTTTACGCTCCGGATGACGGCTTTGCAGCCGTATATTGGTATTTTTCCACCCATTTTTCATGTGTTCTGTTCATTTTTAGTCCTTATAGAACAGGAAAATTGTTTTGAAAGTTGTTGTGAGATATTTCGAGGAGACTAACCAATGTTGCTATCGAAAATGTAGTTAAGGTCGCGATTTGAAAATGTTTTCAAGTGGGCGATTTTTGACCGACCATTCTTGGTTGTCCCGCCCCCGTTCCGCCCAACTTTTGGAATGGCCAAAAGTGTTACACCGTGGTGTCTGTATGTTTTCTGGTATCCATATTAGTTGAGGCGGTTATGAATCCATACAGACAACGTTTGAATACAGCAAGAAAAAATCGGCGCCTGTATGAATTTATCCAAACACGGTGTCGGAATTGGTGATTTTTGCTTCCCTGTCCAAATTTTTCTTTACACCGAACGTTTTCACTGAGTGCGCACATCTCACCCTTCGCATAGTCGGAACTAGGGATGGGCAAATCGCCAGTCATTGGCTAAAGATTGGCTATCCACTTTTCATTAGCCAATTGTCTTGGCGAGCGATTGGTTATTCATTTGGTGATATGATGTCATCTGATCAACACCATCTTTAACGTCGAGAAGGCTCAGAAAGCGCAACCCCAGGCGCTCCCCAATTGAAAAGCCAATCGCTCACCAATGCCATTGGCTAACGAAAAGAGGATAGCCAATCTTTAGCCAATGACGGGCGATTTGCCCATCCCTAGTCGGAACCATCAAGGAATGGTACGTGAACAAGAGACGCGCGCACCACAGTGGCCTGCCTATCCACATCTGATCCGAACTGACCATTGAGTGACCGGTCAATGTGGATAGCTCATGTGTGTTTGTGTGACCACACCCCAACATGTACTTGTGCTTACTCGGTTCGCGCCATTCCATCGATTTTCTACCGCCATGAACGGCTTACGCACACCCGAACACGAACACACGCGGCCACACTTGATGCACATCAATTTCTTAAATGACATCTCTCTCTCTCTCTCTCTCTCTCTCTCTCTCTCTCTCTCTCTCTCTCTCTCTTTCTCTCTCTCTCTCTCTCTCTCTCTCTTTCTCTCTCTCTCTCATAGTAGCTTTTAATGGTGGTCGTGCTTTTCCTAAAAGAGAGTATTCCTTTGTCACTTTTCAAGATTCTCTCCTTGTTTGTTGCTCTATTGCAAGTTTGAAACAAATAAAATGAATTCAAACATTTTCCGCCATAAGTTTTCTTTTCAACTGAATTTGAAATTTAATTTTTATCTATCCTAATTTCCGTTATTTTACACAGCTTCCTTACTCCTACTAGCTTCTTTTCGAAAGACATGCATGATTCTCTCTATTACGAAGGGAAAGTAGTCGTTTTCTCAAGGTCGATAGACAATCTAACAATGATCATCATGAAATTTGTCGAACGATTTTAGTTGTAATCTCTTCGTACGTCCGTGTAGTACTATCCAACTAGAACACTCCAGAAGCAATGTTCTATAACCTTCTAGAACAACATCGATTATTTCCACAGTCACAACAATTTTTGATTGACAAATGTATCTTTTTGCGGCTTTCTGAATTTTGTCTCTGAAACAAGAGTATAAAATCACTTCAAAGAATGTTCACCTGCCTGAACAAAAAAAAACTTCACCAGGGAAACCAATAACTAGGCATTAGTTCTGTTTCTCTAGCCCACACCCTTCAGAATCGATTCGTCACACACACACACTGACACACAACATTCCGACAAATAGTTTATCTTTGTCGGCGATTCGCATCAGCGTGTACCTAATGTCCATCTGATGAACTTCTTGTTGCGTAGCAGCTGTGTTCTTCCCATCTCTCTCTCTCTCTCTCCCTCTCTCTCTACCTCTCTCTCTCTCTCTCTCTCTCTCTCTCTCTCCCTCCCTCCCTCTCTCCCCTCTCTCTCTCTCTCTCTCTCTCTCTCTCTCTCTCTCTCTCTCTCTCTCTCTCTCTTTCTCTCTCTAAATTTGACGTTCGATTAACAATTCTGAAAGCTGTAGAAAAGGAACAATCTTAAATCCAAGTCGAAATAGACATTTTGAGCCGGGTCTCAATATTTCTGCGATATTTTTCTTTGACGTCCACAGGGCGCGAAAGGGTGTGGCTGATCCCAATGAACCGATTTTCTCGCATCCTGTAGACTCATGTAAATGTCGCATGTAACATCTTCTTAATTTTCATCTGATGGACTTCTTCATGCGCAGCAGCTGTCTTCTTCTCTCTCACCGTCTCTCTTTCTCCGATCGATGCATCTAGTGCAAACATCGGTTCTGTCGAAAAACGACCGACCCTTTTGTTTTGATTGTTTTCCGTCTTGTGTATCGCTGTTTCGACCACAAAAAGCTTCTTCTTGCTTTTCGTGAACGATTTTTCTCCAAATTCTCTCATTAATTTGACATTGGATTATTATTTTTCACATCTCTTAGAAACTGAAATGAAGAACGCAGTTTTTACAAGATAATTTTGCACTTCATAACTTTTACCCACACTCTTACAGAGAAAAAAGGGAGTTCATGAAAAAACATTTTAAAAAAACAAAAAACTTTTTTTCTCTTTGTTCTTTTTCTTCTGGTCTTGTATGTATGGTAGTTCAGAGAGCAGAACCTCTACTGGTTCTATAATTTTATTCTGTTACAATCTGACTCTACAGTAACCTTGTCTACCCCCACGTTCAACCTCAATTACTGTATGAGTAAATCCTATTCTTGCGTCATTTCTAATGGAACATTTCTAATACATTTTCCCTTCTTCAAAAGTGTCTTCAGAGATGGTCAACAACGTTTGGATCAGCGCGGTCACTTCGGACAACATTAGTAGAAAAGATGCGATCGCCTGGGTCAACGACACTCTAGCTGTGAGTTTCTATCTTTTTCTTTCTTTAGGTAAAATTTGTGACTACACCGAGTCAACAAAATCATTGTACTTTTGATACACGTTCCACACTGCGGCAAATGTAGTTTAAAAGTGTAAGCAAAGCAAATCGATATAGTAGATCGAATTTCGGCTACTGTAGTTCAAAAATTTTTACTTTTTCTATATTTTTTCGCTTCAGATTCACGAATCGTTACGGAAAAGTGTTTGAAGTAGGTAAAACTATCGTTGGGAACAGTCCGCAACGTTCATTATGTCAAGTGAAACATTAATTGAAGTACAAACACTTTCGAAAATGAAAGCGCAGGTCGGCAAAGCGGTTGCGAAGCGGTTTTATTGTTTTATGTTTTTGCCGAGATGTGCGTTCCGGAAATGTTGCTGACACAACTTTTTCGTACTACTTTTATTGAAAAATCAACTTGCAGTCCCATTTGACCAAAGTCGAAGAGATGTCGAACGCAGCTGCCTATTGTCAGATGACCCACTTGTTGTTCGGCAACCGAATCAATATCAAGAAGGTCAAGTTCAACCCGAAAAATGAGCCAGAAGTACTTGCCAACTGGAAACTCCTGACGACCTCGTGGAAGGACATTGGAATCGACAAGCCGGTGGACGTCGAGAAGTTGAAGAAGGCCAAGTTCCAGGACAACATGGAATTCCTCCAGTGGTTCTACAAGGTGAGTTCTGTTAAAATTCACGTTGCGGAACAAGATTTGGTAGATATAGCCGCTCTGCAACCGCTTTGCGATACCCTCCGCGGAGCGCAGTTACTAGTTACATTATTCTATTTTTAGTGCTTTTCCCCGCCCTTTGATTTGCTTACACTTTTCAACTGCGTTTACCGAAGCGTGCCGTTGAAAATTTCTATACGTTCTAATTCTTTAACTGAAAAATCCTTATTTTTAACAATCATACGCAGAGGGATGACTATCATGTTATCATGCTTAAATTGAGTTTTAAAAGTCTGTTAGAAACACGATAAATTTGTACCATGGTAATTTTCCATGACTAATCACAGCTGGTGGGAAGTAGACCTTGATTTTGACTTGGGTAGTATGGAAAAAAATAAAACAAGAACTTCAGTTTTTCAACGCCAACTACGACGGAAAGGAGTACGACCCACTGTCCGCCCGACTTGGTGAAGATCTGCCAGCACTTTCGAAGGGACCCGGAGCAAGAGGAGCCCCAGCAGCACGACCAGTCGCTCAACGACCCAAGCCAGTGGTGGCGACCACCACCAGAGTTGCTCCAAAGGCAGCACCACCAGCAGCAGCAGCTACATCCCGGGCACCGCCAGCCCCAGTCCAGCCGGATCCACGACTCGCCGAGCTTGAAGAGCTCACACAGCAACTGGAGACTGAACGTGACTTCTACTTTGGAAAGTTGCGTGATGTTGAAGATGTGATCAAGAAGTTGGAAGAGGAAGGGCAGAGTGTGGTGGAGACGCAGCAGATTCTCAACATTCTCTATGTAAGTTGGGAGGGAGAGAGAGAGAGAGAGAGAGAGAGAGAGAGAGAGAGAGAGAGAGAGAGAGAGGGAGAGGGAGAGAGAGGGAGAGAAAGAGAGAGAGAGAGAGAGAGAGAGAGAGAGAGAGAGAGAGAGAGAGAGAGAGAGAGGTAGAGAGAGAGGGGGAGAGAGAGAGAGGTAGAGAGAGAGAGAGAGAGAGAGAAAGGGAGAGAGAGAGAGAGAAAGATAGAGATAGAAAGAGAAAGAAAGAGAGAGAAAAAGAGAGAGAGAGTTTGAACATTATTTCGTTTCAGGAAGGCGATGAAGCTACAGCTGAGCAAAACGAAACCCACGACGGGGGAGTTCCAGTAGCCGCGAGTCAAGACGACGACGCTTTCTAAAATGCCACACGCTTTAATAAACATGTGATTCTTCATTTCCTTTAAATTACGGCTTCTATTGTTGGCAATGTGCCTGTAAATAATATATTTGATAATTGCAATGAATTTTTGGTTTACACTCTTCTTGTTATACAGTAGCAGTGGGAAAGTATTGCTGTGACCTCACATTTCCTTCTTCTGCCAAACAATCGTCCATTTCTAGTTCAAACCATTGTGGTATTGAAATGCTTGAATGCTCAGTAAATGTTAGTCCTAGCCTCTGGTTACTGTACCAAGAAGGGAATAAAAACGTGGAGACGTGAAACTTTATTTCGTGGCGGGAATTCAAAATGATCAGTAAATGTTAGTCCTAGCCTCTGGTTACTGTATCGAGAAGGGAATAAAAACGTGGAAACGTGAAACTTTATTTCGTGGCGGGAATTCAAAATGCTCAGTAAATGTTAGTTCTAGCTTTTGGTTACTGTATAGAGAAGGGAATAAAAACGTGGAGACGTGAAACTTTATTTCGTGGCGGGAATTCAAAATTCTCAGTAAATGTTAGTCCTAGCCTCTGGTTACTGTATCGAAAAGGGAATAAAAACGTGGAGACGTGAAACTTTATTTCGAGGCGGGAATTCAAAATGATCAGTAAATGTTAGTCCTAACCTCTGGTTACTGTATCGAGAAGGGAATAAAAACGTGGAAACGTGAAACTTTATTTCGTGGCGGGAATTCAAAATGCTCAGTAAATGTTAGTTCTAGCTTTTGGTTACTGTATAGAGAAGGGAATAAAAACGTGGAGACGTGAAACTTTATTTCGTGGCGGGAATTCAAAATGATCAGTAAATGTTAGTCCTAGCCTCTGGTTACTGTATCGAGAAGAGAATAAAAACGTGGAAACGTGAAACTTTATTTCGAGGCGGGAATTCAAAATGATCAGTAAATGTTAGTCCTAGCCTCTGGTTACTGTATCGAAAAGGGAATAAAAACGTGGAGCCGTGGAACTTTATTTCGAGGCGGGAATTCAAAATGATCAGTAAATGTTAGTCCTAACCTCTGGTTACTGTATCGAGAAGGGAATAAAAACGTGGAAACGTGAAACTTTATTTCGTGGCGGGAATTCAAAATGCTCAGTAAATGTTAGTTCTAGCTTTTGGTTACTGTATAGAGAAGGGAATAAAAACGTGGAGACGTGAAACTTTATTTCGTGGCGGGAATTCAAAATTCTCAGTAAATGTTAGTCCTAGCCTCTGGTTACTGTATCGAAAACGGAATAAAAACGTGGAGCCGTGAAACTTTATTTCGAGGCGGGAATTCAAAATGATCAGTAAATGTTAGTCCTAACCTCTGGTTACTGTATCGAGAAGGGAATAAAAACGTGGAAACGTGAAACTTTATTTCGTGGCGGGAATTCAAAATGATCAGTAAATGTTAGTCCTAACCTCTGGTTACTGTATCGAGAAGGGAATAAAAACGTGGAGACGTGAAACTTTATTTCGAGGCGGGAATTTAAAATGATCAGATGTTAGTCCCACAATTCGGGATTCGCTGCGTACAATCAGCACACCGCGCTTTCTGAACAGGGGTGTGCTGGTGTCATATCATCGACTGCTGAGAAGAGTCCTGTCAAGTCCATTTACTGTGAGGCACACCGTAGTCGTCTTTGACACAAAAACTATCAATAATAAATCATTTATCACCGTTTCGAAATCAATAAAGTATCTGTTATGTGGTGGAAAGGCCATTGTGAAAAGGTTGAAAGGCGACTGGAGAGAGATAAGGGGTATTTGGTGATACAATCTTGTGAGCAATAATTTAGTTGAGTGATAAAATAGCCACCGGCACAAAAGTGGCCGGCGTGTTGGGAATACGCGTATAATTTGCTAAATGGACACGTAGTAAGAAAAAAAGAAGAAGAAGGATGAGACAGGCGGTGCGTCGCTTGTCTCAGCCGACCTTCGTATGGACAAACTATGGGGTTCAGTGTTTTATGACGCTGGTTGAAGACTTGGTTGTGACTACTTCACTCTTGAATCTTTCCGCTTCTCCGCCAATGATGGGTTGATAGTCGTGCGAGGTACGGTATTTGGTTACTGTATCTCCGACTTCGTGCTCGAGGTCGCTGGCTACTGTATCTTGGTCCTGAATGGTGTGCGATAAGGAGTGTATTCTATCTCTCTCTCTCTCTCTCTCTCTCTCTCTCTCTCTCTCTCTCTCTCTCTCTCTCTCTCTTTCTCTCTATTTCTTCCTCTTACTCACCGAAGTGTACTCCTCAACCTCTCGATTCTGCGATTGTCTGAAATGGCTCGACGACGTCGACGCACCACCGGAAGCGGCAGCCATGTGACTGGCCATACCTCTGCCAATCGAGAATTCGGCTACACTTTCTCCTCTCTCACTGAAACGGTTTGGTAGAGATTTAATATTAAGTGATCCTCACTCACCGTTCATCCTGATGTCTTATCTGCGAGTAGATAGCCGATGCTCTGGACGCGTCCTGAGCGAGGGATGCAGCGGCACTGGCATAGTCGGACTCCTTGTAGCTTGAGTCGTGAACGAAGGCTGAGTTGGTTTCACCATAGGCGTTCTGAATTGATCCATCAATACTACTTTGTTTCCCTCTCTCTCTCTCTCCCTCTCTCTCTCCCTCTCTCTTTCTATCTCTCTCTCTCTCTCCTCACTCCATGAACTACAGTCCTGTCGCCTGGATTCAACAATGTTTCCGATGTGGTGACAGTCGTGTTCCCAGCAGCATCAGTAGTAGTCGTCGTCTTGATTTCCTTCGTGGTGACATCCATGATCACTTTTCTCTCGACTTCCTCTTTAATGGTGTACTCTGACGACGATTCTGATATCGTGTCTAATAGATCGTGTCCTCCTCCAATCGCGTGAGCACGTGGGATTCTCACAGCGTTCTCGTCTAGGTAATGATCCAGCCTTGAGACTTCCATGTTCCGTGCCATCGACGACTCAACAACTCCACCACTCTTCACCTTCGGCCGTGGGATTCCCATAATGTCGGGGTAGTAGTCGTTCCCGTTGGCGCTCATTCCTGAGAATTCTGCTCCCGATTCAGAAGATGAGGATCCTTCCAGTGTGGACCATGGCCAGGCTCCTCCGCGTCTAAATATCAAAGTCTTCATTGAGTTCGAAAAAAACAAGAAGGTGCATATCGCAAAACTGTTCATAACGACTTTTTTTCTTATGAAAATTTCATTCTTTCTTGCAGTACTTCTTTTTCTCACTTTGATGCTTGGAGAGGTGATTCGAATTCACCTTGAAGCGTCTCAACCTTTATTCAAATTTTTTTTTCTTCTTTGACAGTATGCACGATTCAAAACTTCTTCTTATTGACTTTTCACGTTATATCACAGTATCGACAAGTTCCGACTATTACTGTAGCTTAGCTTATGTGAATAGAGTTAAGAGTTCAAATCATGCTCACCTATAACCAAATCCATTAGCGGCAGCTCGTCTCTTGAAGCAGTGACACTTAGTGCATAGGTAGAGTAGACAGCAAAGCGTGAGCAGTAAGAAGAGCAACGCCAGCAGGATCAGCAGAACCAATGAAGCATTGGAAGGCGCGACCTGACAGAATTCTCCACTCCAACCATCAGTACACACACAAGTGATATTGCTGGTTGCCGAGTTATGGACACAGTCACCGTGTGCGTTACACAGATCGCACAACAATGCTCCACAGACTCTTCCCGGCTCGTCTGGGTTACCATCAATGTAGCCGTCAGGACATTCGCATGTGTAGCCGACAGCCCGATCGATGCAGTTCGCTACTCCAGAACAGTTGGTGAGTCCTAGAGCACATTCGTCGACGTCTCTAACGTGCATGCAGAGGGTGTCGTCGCCGAGTCCCATCATAACTCGTTTGTCGGATTTTCTGAAAAGTAGTACACATAATAAGTAATATTGCTGAATAATAAGAGTTTGATCTCCATCCATGTAGTTTATTAGCCAGAAGCTCAAAAGTTGCACAACTACTGTGTGTCAAAAATAATGCAACGGAAGGGTTTGCTCCTCTCCCCCCCTCTCTCTCTCTCTCTCTCTCTCTCTCTCTCTCTCTCTCTCTCTCTCTTTCTCTCTCTTTCTCTCTCTGTCTTTCTCTCTCTCTCACCGGATATCCATGAATCCACTGTCACATTTGCACTCCGCTTGTTGTTCCATGTTCCTGCAGGTGGTATTGGTCGGGCAGAAGTTGACGTCGCTACAGTAATCCAGGACACACATAGATCCTGGCACAGCGCCAGCCGGAGACGCGTCGTAGAACGACGGCAGACATTCACACTTATAAAGGTGCTCCAGATCTATGCACCGCGCGTTCACCGAACACTCGTTGTCTTCCTGAACAGAACAGGCGTTGCGTGGCCGCGTCGCAAGGGAAAACTAACCGTCCTCTCACACTCATTAAATCCGTTGATCGGAAGACATTTTCGGCCCGGGAGAAGAGGGTTCATGTCTCTGTAGCCGACACCACATTCGCATTTGTAGTTGTATTTTGACGTCTCGATACACTTTCCTTGAGGGTCGCAGTCGTTCTGAAATCCAAGAGTTGTGTTCCATCACTTATGTTCAGTTCGAAGGAATAATAATAATAACACTTATAAGACACTGAGAAGTTTTCAAAAATTTTCCATCTAGAATTTTGATTACTATCACAGTTCTAAGATTAACATTGCTGAAATTTTTCTTGCTATCTGTTCTAAGTTCCTTATTTCAGAGAGGACACCATCCAACCATTAGGAAGCGTCTCCAGTCGTGGCTGACAAGGACTACCCGTGAAGAGGTAACCGGTACCCATATCCCTCCTCCCACCTCTTTTCACTGTGGTTTATGTATCTTATTGTCTTTTGAATAAATTTGGTTGGAATAATTCTTATTGATGGGGGCGGGGCCGAAAACTTTGTGTGAGCGCAACGAACCCCTGACCGGTGGATGAAATAACGTTTTCAACGCGCTTTAGTCGCACGACACGAGACGCTACAAAATGTCGCCAAATATCCAACTTTTTAATTATGGAGTTCATCGATCCGACATAAATCAGTAACATTCAGATTCACACATTCTATCGTTGTCTTGAAACATGTTTTGCTTGTAATAACTTCATATTTTCATTTCAGAACTTATAATTTTATTGAAACTTCTTTTATATCAAAATTGTTTTTAGTTCTGACCGGAGTTGTTCTCAACACATGTCATAGTCTATCACAGCTCAATTTTATCGAGCCCATATTGCTAGTTGTTACTGAAGCTTGTGCACTTTATTCTTCTCTAATATGAATTTCGGAAGATGTCTAGTTTTTGAAGACAAACCTTGAAGCACGGCTTGAACGGATCTGGCTGAATTGGATTCAAGTACAGGTCGGAATCGCCAAGTTCGTTGTTGTTTTGTTTGGTGACGTACTTGACGAGTTGGTAGTACGCGTCTGACGGGACTCTGACCATTCCTGAAAGTTGGGAGTTGGAAACTGAGAAACAGGGGCGGGCCTAGAGAGGTCAACCAATGAAAGAAGGGGCGGGGCGGGCTAAAACATTCAACCAATAAACATCTTTTGCAGACTTGAGATCAAAGAGAGAGAGAGAGAGTGCGCCAATGGAGGAGAGTGCAGTATCTCCACCAAGTCCTGCAGGCGTTGCGTGACGTCATTATGATTACAGTACCACTTGCAGTACCTGCCGAGACACATCTATTGGGTTATTGAATAGTGACCCGACCTAGTACTGTACAAGACAAGACAAGACCCAACTTACCTTTTCTGAAGTGAACAGTAGCGTTAACCAACAGCCCAGCATCGTACGATGTGTTCAGAAGAACTGGATTGACGATGTCGTTGACTTCCGCGGTCACATAGGCCTTTTTCAACTCTGTATGTGGGTAGCATCCTCCGATTCCGTCTTCGACACGTTGGGCAAAGTTCTGAAACAGATGCTTATGTCTTTCATGTAGAGAAAGATCTGGAGGTGCATGAAAACTTTCTAAACTCTAGAGGTTTTTTCTTTTTTTTTCTGGTGAAGATTTTGTACTGAACAATTTATACTAACCTTGTAAACACTGTCTCTCGGGTTGTCAAAAGACTCGTTGAAGACGATGTTCTTGTCGTGGTCTCTGACAATCCATAATGGTACAGTCCACGATTCCACAGATCTGCACTCATCTTTGTTACTGGCTCGTTTCATCCCTTCTGGGCATCCGCAGACAGCTCCAGCAATGCAGATTTCACCGAGACGGTTGTTACAAGCAACGCCTCCACACTCGCCCCAGGACTCTTGTTGCTTGCATGGGTTGAGAAGTTCTGAATCTGGTGCGACTCGAAGTGATCCTCCACCTGAAATCAGTTGGTTAGAGCAGTCGGTATAAGGTGGAAGCTCGAACCCATCGGTCCTATTGATATTCTCAGCACTCACCAATAGCTCCGTTTGTCCTTTGAAGAGACGACATCATTTGTTTCCAGAGTTCACATTCATCCAGTGGTAGACTGTTAGTAGTCTTTGTAGTTTGGACTTCGTACTTGAACAGAAGTCCCTCGTCCCATGAGCTGTAAGAGGGAAGTTCTCTCTCTCTCTCTCTCTCTCTCTCTCTCTCTCTCTCTCTCTCTCTCTCTCTGTCTCTCTCTCTTTATTTATCTCTCTCTCTCTCCTCCTCTCTCTCTCTCTCCGTCTCTTTGTATCTCTCTCTTTATTTATCTCTCTCTCTCTCCTCCTCTCTCTCTCTCTCCGTCTCTTTGTATCTCTCTCTTTATTTATCTCTCTCTCTCTCTCTCTCTTTCCCTACCTGTTCACTGTCTTCGGGTGAGTGATATAATCCACCTTGGTGTTCACATATCTTGGTGCAAACGTGGTTCCACCAAAAGTTCTTGCAATATTGTTCTGGAACATTTCGACAATCTCCACGTACGACGGGTTGGTAGACGTTCCGTATTCACTAGAGTACATGACTGGCTTCTGGTCGCGACTGACGATTCTGATCTGCATTGGGGTTTCGTTGACCTGCGTGCAACGTCCGTTCGGTGATGATCGACCTTCGCCCGGTTTGCAGCCACAGTAGTCACCATTGATGCAGACCTCACCGCGGCCCAGATGACAAGAAGACCGCCCACAGGTTGGCCCGTCGAGTTGAGGATGCGTCTGGACTGGATACTTGGTCACTCTCTCGACGTTGTCGTTCACCTAGGAGTTGGTTTTTTTTGGTTTGACTTCGATTTCATTTTTCGGTGCGTCCACTTTACTATCATGTGTTCGATCCTCGCTCAGCGTCAACTTTTGTCTTTAGTCCACTCTCAAACATTGTTCAATTTTCAGACCTCACTGATTCGTTACTTTCGACTTCCCATTTCAGAATTTCTATCCAGACTCTGTGCTTCGATTTTCGATTTTGAATACTTTATAGATTAACGACTTTTCACACCTCGGCAAAGGCATAAGTCAATAAAACCGCATCGCAACCGCTTTGCCGACCTCCGCTTTCGTTTTCGAGAGTGTCTGTATTTTAATAAATGTTTCACTTGACATAATGAACGTTGGGAACAGTTCCCAACGATAGTATTACCTACTTCAAACATCTTTACGTTACGATTTGTGAATCTGAGATGAAAAAAAGAAGGAAAAGTAAAATTTTTAACTACAGTAACTGAAATTTGATCTACTCTATCCATTTTCTCTGCTCACACTTTTCAACTGTGTTTGCCGAAGTGTGCTTTTTTCTACAAAGTTTAATCAAAAAAATGAAACAATTTTGGAAAAATGTTTGTTGTTTTGGCATATGTAACCTACCACAAACTCAATGCAGACTCTTCCAGGTTCCGAAGGATTTGGCGATTGATCGTAGAAGCCATGTCCACACGCACATGTGTAGCCGTCTTGCAAGTCTCTGCACTCTGCATTCCTATCACAGTTGTTGAGATTTGGATCGTTGCACTCATTGAGTGTGCAGACTCTTCCTGGCAGTCCTGGAGCTCCTTCGTCCTTGTATGGATGCTTGCACTTGCACTCGTACCCTGCAGCAGTATCGATGCACTGAGCATTCCGATCGCAGTCGTTGAGGTTGGCCGAGTCGCATTCGTTGAGCACTGAAAATTTTTTATGTTTTCAATTCAAAAATGACACATATATCGTACGGTAGGGTCAGGACTCTCACAACGAACAGTTTGATCTTTGTGGAATTACATTATTACTCTTACTTTCAGTTTATTGAAATTAAAGGCTCATTACGTAAATCGTACTTGTATTTCAAGGCGAAACTGCTACGGTACTAAGTACCCGATTTACGGCGGCCAGACTTTTTTACAGGTAGAGGAAGCTATGTCAATTATTGAAATAATCATAATTTTGACCTATTTCCTTGTTTCTACAATTTTCATGTCGCTATGAGAACCAAAGGCAGAATCACAGTCAAAAGCAATGCCGTTCGCCTATCGATGAAAACCAAAGTACAGTAGTTTTCACTGTCACATAGAAAAGACTCACTGAAAGAGCATCGTCTTCCTGGGGTCGATGGGTTCTCATCAAAGTATCCATGTCTGCACTTGCACTCATATCCGTCTTCCCTGTCGATGCAGTCTGCAAAACGGCTACAGCTGTTCAGGGATGGATTCTGGCATTCGTTGATCTGCTGGACGCCTGAAAGAAAATAATTGAGAGAGATAGAGAGAGAGAGAGAGAGAGAGAGAGAGAGAGAGAGAGAGAGAGAGAGATAGAGAGAGAGAGAGAGAGAGAGAGAGAGAGAGAGAGAGAGAGAGAGAGAGAAGAGAGAGAGAGAGAGAGAGAGAGAGAGAGAGAGAGAGAGAGAGAGAGAGAGAGAGAGAGAGAGAGAGAGAGAGAGAGAGAGAGACGGGGAAAGAGAGGGAGAAAGAGAGTGAGAGTGAGAGAGAGAAAGAGTGAGAGAGAGAGAAAGAGAGAGAGAGAGAGAGAGAGAGAGAGAGAGAGAGAGAGAGAGAGAAAGAGAGAGAGAGAGAGAGAGAGAGAGAGAGAGAGAGAGAGAGAGAGAGAGAGAGAGAGAGAGAGAGAGAAGAGAGAGAGAGAGAGAGAGAGAGAGAGAGAGAGAGAGAGAGAGAGAGAGAGAGAGAGACGGGGAAAGAAAGGGAGAAAGAGAGAACCGTTTTCCGAAAGCTCCGGCCAGAAATAATCACAAAACTCACAAACTCGACCCGGTTTCCTTGGATCTGGTGATTGGTCCTTCGAATTAACAGGACATCTACACGTGAATCCGACAGCTTGATCTTGGCACATTGCCAGTGGATGACAGTCATTGAGTGACCTGTCCAGACACTCGTTAATCATCTCTTTGCAGATTCTTCCTGGTCTTCTGTTTTTATCCGGGGATTCATCGATGTATCCGTCACGACACTTGCAAGTGTACTTCTCAGGACCACTCATCTCACTACAGATCGCCGCAGAGTGACAGTCGTTTTGGCTGGAAATGTTTATTTTTTGTATGTTTCATACATATTCTGTATTTTCTTCTTAATACTACCGTAGTCTAAAGTGCCAAAATGATCAGTGTCTGATCGAACCAGAAAAAACCTCATGTTCTCACGTGGAAGCAATGGCAAAAGTAGCATTCCAGAACTATTACTTTTCACTTTTCTCAAAGAAACTTGAATTGATCAAGCCCGATCAAATAGCTTGGGTGATAGATGGGCCATCAGACTGTAATTGGGTTACATTTTTACACGGTCGCCCATTAACAACAAGCAGGTAGTCCTCGCTACGCTCAGAGACCCTTTTTCCATTTTTCACTACAAAATTATATATTCAGACCTTTTTATTGAAAAAAGTGGTTTTTACTCCCTGCTCGCACTCACATATCCCCGAGTGGTTAACGCTTCTGATCGTTACTCGCTTAACGCGCTTTCGAATCCCGTCAATTACCGGCCACTTTTGCACAACCCTTCCTCTTCTCCACCCCCCCCCGTAAATCGACACATAAAAAAATCGGCCTCACGAAAAGTGGGCGGAGCAAAGGGGGCGGTCCCATTGTTCTATTATTAATTTTTTTCAAAATTTGCAGTGAAGAACGTATTCACCTTGGATCCAAGCACACGGGCTCCGTCAGTACACAAACTCTTCCTGGTTTGCCCCTCGGGTCTGGTGACTTGTCATCGTACCCTTGGAGACATTCACACGTATATGCTTGTGGTCCTATAGCTCGGCAGGTTCCCGCTTGGTGGCAGTCATTTCTCTCAGGATCCTGGCATGGGTGACGTGGTGGTGGGGTTGGAGGGGCTGGTGGTTCGCAGACTCTTCCCTTCTGCGACGCGTCCGGCGAGCGGTCGATGAATCCACGTTTGCATTCACATCTGTAGCCACGTCCTTCGTCATAGCAGATCGCGTTTCGAGAGCAGCTGTTGAGTTTTGGATCGCGACAGGCGTTGTCTGAAGAAGTTTGGTGAACGAGAGAGAGAGAGAGAGAGAGAGAGAGAGAGAGAGAGAGAGAGAGAAACTCACTCTTGACGCAGACTTTTCCTTTCTGTCCACTTGGACTCTGATCGACGTATCCCTGGATGCACGTGCACTGATAGTTGTTCCCTCCGAGTGGTTCACAGATCGCTGCAGAACTGCAGTCATGGTTCGAAGGGCAGATTTCCGGTGCAGAACAGACACGACCCGGCTGGGATCCGAGGTTGGGTGATCGGTCGACGTAGCCAGTCTTGCATTCGCATGTGTACCCTTCTTCGAGGTCTCTGCAGTCTGCGTGCTGACTGCACGTATGACGGCCTTCGGAGCATTCGTCGATCTGCAATTGGGATTTAGTGTGGCGATTTGTTGAAAAATTTGTCTTATGATAGTTCTTTGAGAATCAAACATATGAAATTTAGAAGAGTATCGATTTCAAATAAAATAAAAATTTTCAATTTTGTTGCGAACAGTTTTCTCTTTCTCTCTTTCTCTTTCTCTCTCTCTCTCTTTCTCTCTCTCTCTCTCTCTCTCTCTCTCTCTCTCTATCTCTCTTTCTCTCTCTCTCTCTCTCTCTCTCTCTCTCTCTCTTTTTTTTTTTACCACTCACCAGTTTTACACAAACTCTTCCAGCTCGTGACAGTCTGCTTGGGCTTCGGTCCAAGTAGCCAGCAGGACATTCACACGTGAAAGACTGCTCGTTGTCTCTGCAAATGGCCGCAGGGTCACAGTCATGGGCTCCAGTCTCGCATTCGTTGATGACTGCAATACGATAGGTTGGACGGGACATTTTTTCTATCACTCACATTGAAGGCAGACACGTCCCGGGAACGATGGGCTCGGGGAGATGTCCTTGGACCCAGGTGGGCAGGTACATTCATATGAATCCATTGTATCTTTACATGTAGCAGTCTTGTCGCAATCGTTCAGTCGACTGTTCTCACATTCATTGATCACTGTAATGTATGCGTCGCGGTCAAGCAGAGCGGTCAACTTACATTGTCTACAGGCACGTCCCTTCATGGTTGCTGACGGCGAGATGTCGATGAACCCAGATTTACATTCACACCTGTACCCGTGCTCCTCATCGATGCAACTGGAATTTTGGTTAGAGGCCTTTTGTAGATTTTTAGATCTAACTTAGCATTTCGATCACAAGAGTTAAGATTTGGTGATGCGCATTCATTAACCAGCTGCTGGCAGATTCGACCTGGTCTTCCTTGTGACTTGTCCATGAATCCTTGGTTACATCTGAATATTTGTGTCACTCTTAGGTTTATGAGTTAGATTCATGTGTTTTCTTTTCTTTGTCAAATCAAACAGAACTTTTTTGGATTTTTTCTGAGAATATGTCGATCTTTCAGGCAACTTAGCTCGGATTATTTCGTTTTTTTTGTCCAGTTCTCTAGTTTAAACAGCACATAGCTTCCTCTACCTGTAAAAAAGTCTGGCCTCCGTAAATCGGGTACTAAATACCGTAGCAGTTTCGCCTTGGAATACAAGAACGATTTACGTAATGAGCCTTTAATTTCAATGGACTGAAAGTAAGAATAACAATTTAAATCCACAAAGATCTAACTGTTCGTTGTGAGAGTCTCGACTACTACCGTACTCATTCTGCAAAATTGAGTTTAGAGTGCGTTTGAAAACGGCCATGCTTCTAGCGATATTTGTGAACAGTTTCTTTCAAAATTTCTAAAGTTCTATGAATGAGCTCTTTTTCCTGTTTTTTAAAATATATTTTCATGATAAAACACTCCGAAAAAAAATAAATGTGATTTAAAGATTATGTCTGAATTGAAGTACTTTTATGTGCTTTATAGCACATTTAAATGTGATTTATTACTATTCTTTACTTTTGAAATGTCTAATCTTTAAATGACATCCGGTGTACATTTAAATGCTCTTTGAAGTCAATCCAGAAAATGCATAATCTTTAAATCTTATTTGAAAAAAAAATATTATAATGTTATGTGAAATGGAAGTTTGCAAATACATTTGAATTACATTTACCGCCAATTTTTTTAAACCGAAAATTCTATAATTTTACCTTCATTGTCTTTCAAGTGTTTTTAAAGAACTTATCTTTTAACAATCATTATTTTCAGGTTTCTGTGCATTCTGTCAGTATTGTCGATACTCTTACTCCGTTTTTAAATCTGATACATGATGTTTTCTGTGAGTTTACAAAGTAATTTCTAATTTTTTTTTATTGAGACTGATATACTAATTTCAGCTGACATGACAGAGGACTTTCACTGAAAAGAACGTTCGAGTGAAATACGATGTACTAGCTGAATGTGAGTTGTAAGTCTTAAGGAGACCGATAACATAATTTACAGATCAAGGCGAAGTTGATATATGAATACCATCTTAAATCTATAGATGTCACTTTTCTTCTCAATTTACATGCTAAACTGGTGTCGTCCAAAACTCAAAAACCTGCAGGTACCATGGTCGGTTTCGAGATACGAATACTTAGCTGACCTGTAATACTTAGCTGATCATGGTAGGTTCACTACTACTCACTGATTCTAACTCAATTTCAGAACTTCAAAGTACTATAGCAGACCACTATTATAGCATATCAAGTCAAAGTGATTGATTTCTTGTCGAATTTGACCGTGAGTTATTTTTCTATTTAGTAAAGTGCGTTCACGAATTATTCAATTTTCTAGCTTCTTAACGAAGTACGTTGACTGAGTATTTATCTGAAACTTTCTCTCCGTATAGTTTCGTTCTAGAACCTTTTTTGACACAATGATCCAGTCGGGATTTCAGGGGTGTTCTTGAGATATAACAGAAAAAAAATTCAGTTTTCAGAGCCCTCATACTGTTCACCAAGACCAACCAGTTACAACACCCCGAAGAACACTTCACGCGTTCTAGCAGCACGAAGATACAAGTGCAACTTTTCTACTCGGCATCTCTCCGTGTTTTTGATGTTAAATAAAAAATAAAAAAGATATCTCAGATACATTTAAATAATATTTGGCAGGAAAAATAATGGCATTTAAAGATGCCATAAAGATATCTTAGATGTCTTTAAATTACATTTGAAATATCAATGGCATTTAAAGATGCCACAAAGATATTTTAATTGTCTTTAAAGATACTTGTGCTAACTTCAAAAATACTTCAAATGACATCTTTAAATCACATTTATTCTTTTCCGGAGCATTGTATTTCTCGACGATCGAGAGCTCCGACGACTTTATGTCGATGCTTCCTCACCTGCATTCATACCCATCTTCCAGATCGACACATTGCGCGTTCTGACTACAATCGTTCAGATGAGGGAACTGACATTCGTTGACCACTGAAAAGTCACTTTTTGATCTACAATCTGAAACTCATATCTCACTTGGCTTGCACATTCTTCCAGGTCTTTCCGCGCCGCCCATGTCCTTGTAGCCAGCTCTGCAGCGACAGGTGTAACCTTGCATCTGAATTGAAGACATTTTGCCGACACAATTAACAAGAATCTGGGTTATCATATTAATAATAGAACAAGGGGACCGCCCCCTTTGCTTCGCCCACTTTTCGTGAGCAAATTTTTGGGTGGTCTTGGGTGGGTGGATTGGTTATATTCGCAATTGCATTAGTGTTTGCCGCATTTGGTTTGTACAGTAAGTGTGAAAGCGGGCAGCAAGGAGAGAGAGAGAAAGATAGAGAGGGAGAGACTGAGAGAAGAAGAGAGAGACTGAGAGAGAGAGAGAGAGAGAGAGAGAGAGAGAGAGAGAGAGAGAGAAAGAGAGAAATAGCGAAGACCTTGCCATCAAAAACCACTTTTTTCAATTGAAAAGTTTGAATATGTGACTCTGAAATGAAATAAAGAAACGGGGATAAGGTGCTCTGAGCGTAACAAGGACTACCTACTTGTAAGGATAGAATAGAACATTTTCTGGTTAGTCTAAACAATTGAGAACTGTCAGAATCTTTGAAACTATCGCAAAATGATTCCTTGTAGGTCATACCTGATCAATGCACTCTGCAGCCGTATGACAATCGTTGAGTTGTGGAAATTGACATTCATTGATGACGGTGCAAGATCCAGACGCGTCACGGCGGTAGTTGATGGGGCACTGACACTTGGGTTCTCCACCCTGAAGACGGCAGACTTCGTTGAGGTGCACTTTGCATTTGTTGGGTCCGTCGAGTGTGCACTCTGGTGGTGCTGGGGTGGGTCTGACTTCACATAGACGACCTGGATGGGTGATTCTGTGAGGTGACACGTCGAGGAATTCTGGACGGCATTCACATGTGTAGCCTTGTGGAAGGTCCTGAAAGGATTTTGGGTACTGTAAGTCTGACAAGAATTCAGTACTACTCAAGCTCATACCACTCAACTTCTTTCATTCGTTGCGGTTTTTGCTGAACAGAAGTAAAATACTTGGAGAGCTTTTTCTTGATTATTTAGGCTCCTCCCCCTCTCTCGTCGATTGGTCGACTTTGCGGTTTGGGTTTCCTTCTCCAGTGAAACCAAGAGACACAAACGACCTTAGCTCCACCCCCTCATCTCTCCCATTGGTCCAGCCCTCCCATTCTCTCACCTGACAATTGGCATCCCTATGACAATCATGCTTCCCAGTCCTGCACTCATCAACAAGGGCCGGTCTGCAGATTCTTCCTGGTCTGTGAGCTGCATCAGGTGATTCGTCAACAAAGTCATCACGACATCTGCAGTTGTAGGATTCTGGAGTGTCCAGGCAATCGGCATTCGGTGAGCAGTCATGGCGGTGACTGGTACACTCGTTGATACGAAGGAGACATCTGAACGTGGTTTTTTTTGGGAAGCTATATTCAGTGTTAATAGTGTTGCAACCTGGCTAGTCATCTTCTTCCAATAAAAATAAGATAGAAAGCACACCGAGCTAAAGGTGGTCGTCATCGATTAGACGCGATGCACGCAAATCATATTGAACGAAAATTCGCTTTAGGGCGCGTTCGCACATCAATATTTTTTCAATCTTTTGTCCTATTTTTCTCATCTTAAAAAGCGAATTTGTTTCGCCAATTGCTGTTGAAAAATTGCAATTCGTGTAACTTTCCTTCGTAACTAGCTTTTTGTCATGAATTTTGAAAAAACGTCAGAGAAAAGTTTTTAAACTACAGTAATTGTAATTTGATCTACGACTATGCGGGATTTACGAAGGGGCGGGGTTTGTGCTCGCTGCTCATTGGTCACCTCCCCTCGCTGCTTGATCCGACACTTTTCTATTGCGCGTAGAGACGTGTGGAACGTCTCAAGAAAGTTGTATTAAGTGTCTCAAACTCAAAACTGTTCACATAGCCTCAGAATCATCTGGAAACGAAATCTGAGATGATCAATATCTATGTAGATTCAAAATAGATAAGATTATACGGAGTGTCCTATTGGTGCCCGCCACGTAGTCTCTACTCACCTTCTTCCTGGTCTGTTGACTGGATCAGCAGAAACGTCTAGATGAGATGCAGGGCACGCGCATATGTAACTGTCTTCGGTGTCTGTGCAGATCGCTTCTCTCGAACAATCATTCTGCCCACTTGTGCACTCGTTCATCAGTCTCTTGCACTTTCTTCCCGGTCGATTGACACGGTCAAAGGAAACGTCCAGGTAGTTCATAGCACAACGGCATGTGAACGAGTCGGGAGTGTCCTCGCAAAGTCCTGGAAATCTTTGCCTTTCTTTCTCTCACACGCTCTCTATCATTTTCTTTCTCATTCAAGAGAAACAAGTTACTGTAATTTTGACTTTCGGATACTGTAACTTCAAAAAAGGAACTGTAATTTTTAGATTTCTGAAAACTCTAACTATAGCAGAAATCAAATACTGTTTTGATTTTTGGATATTGCAATTTCTAAAGAAGTTAATTCGGAAATTTCAGACAAATGATCTTTAACTCTATCAGGAGAGAATATTTCGACTTTCTACGAAATTCTCTCTCTCTCTTTCTCTCTCACCTCCATCTCTAGCACAGTCATCAATTCCGAGAGCGCACTCGTTCTGAAGTAGCTTGCAGAGTCGTCCTGGTTTCGATGCAATGCTTGGTGAGATGTCCAAGAATCCTTGTCGACATCTACACATGTATCCGTCATCGGTGTCAGTACAGATAGCTCTGTCAGGCGAGTCGCAGTCGTTGAGTGTTGGATTGTCACATTCAGGTATAACCGGGATGCAAACTCGTCCTGGACGAGTGGCTAGCATTGGGGACTTGTCTTTGAAACCTGAAATGTATTTGTAAGAACTTTTAGATGGGAATTTCAGTGTGAATCTTGTTTAGACCACATTTCAGAAGCTTTTTTTCAAGTTCTAAAATTTTAAAATTGCGAAGTTTCAATAAATCTTTGTTCGGATACTGTAACTTGAATTCACCTGGCGGACAAGCACATGAATAGGAATCATCACCGACTTGGATACATCTGGCGTTACGATCACAATCGTTGTTTCCGATTTGGCAGCGGTCGTTGGTTTTGATCTGAAAATTTTTGATCTCTCTCTCTCTTTCTCTCTCTCTCTCACTCTCTCTACTGTAACCATGAAAAAATGATGTTTACAGTATCAAAAGTCGATATTCTGGACCTCCCTCACCTTCTGACAGACTCTCCCAGGGTTTCTGAACTCATCGGCGTCCGTGAAACCAGCTTTGCAGATGCACGTGTACCCTTCAATGGTGTCAATGCAGTGCGCATTCCTGTGGCAGTTATTCAGGTTGGGCAATTCACACTCGTTGACCAGCTCCTTGCAAATCTGCCCAGGGAAGTTGTGCGGGTTGGGTGAATAGTCGACGAATCCTGGCTTGCATCGACACACGTAACTCGATTCAGTGTCAGTGCAGAGAGCGTTCGGTGAGCATCTGAATTGACTTACTTTTTGTCAGGAATTTTATGGTGTTAACAGTTTCAGACCAACCTAGAGCCCAAATAAATCAATTTACAGTACTCTACAAAATCAACTTACAGTACTTTGTCAGTACTCCAGAAACTGGAGTCTGAAACTATGTACGACATGGGCATTACGAAACGACATATAATTCATAAAGCCTCAATAAATAGCTTTAGAGACTGTCAAGGTTTATAAAGTTTTTGACCTAAAAAGTTTGACCGCTCGAAGGTATGCGGGGTTATAGCTGTATTGTTGAGAATCTACAAGGAAAATTATGAACCTTTAGGATAAATGACGAAATGATTAAAAATATTAATTTTCAAGTCTGGTAAAAATCTTGACGTTGGAAATTTCAACCAAAATTACTTGTCAGTTTTTCTGATAAGCAAGAATAGAAAATGCTGCTTCCGAGGATTCAGAAAACGTGAAAATA
>OZ022252.1:15341276-15363776 GCA_963978915.1 Caenorhabditis parvicauda
TCATTAAAAAAATTAGGATCGTGAAAATTCTTCTACGATTCTTGAAGTTTTGAGTTCTTTGATTTTAGACGATTCTTGAATATTTCACAACTAAACCTCCCCAACACACCTCATTCTTGAAGACATAAGATCCAATGGATCCGGATCCATCGATGAGGAACACCAAGTCGGTCTTCTGCTTTGGACAGGTCGTCTGGACTGTGCAGACTCTTCCAGGTGGCAGATTCGCGTTGGATGAAACGTCCACAAATCCAGAATAACACTGACACGTGTAACCTCCTGGGGTGTCGATGCAGTCCGCGTTCTCATCACAAGTGTTCAACGACTGGCTTGAGCATTCGTTGTTCGCTGTAGATGTTTTATTTCGAACTAGGTAGAAGTCATAAGGTCATAATCTTTCAAGGTTTTCCAGTTTTCAGAAATTTAGTTAAACTGTAATTAAAAAACATCTCTCACAGTCGACTGGTGAAGGAATCTATTTATACACAGTTCTCTTTTTATCTTTTTTTCGATGAACGAAATAAATCTATATTATTATAAAATCGACCTGAATTCTTCAAATTCCCAGTTGTTTCAAGAAAAGCGGGCCACTCCTCTTTTTACTATTTCAAAACTAACCACTGATGCATTTTCTTCCTGGCGGGAGCTTGTTGGTACTGCTCACGTCAACGTAACCGTCGAGGCATTGACAAGCGTAACCATTGGTTGCGTCGATGCACTTTGCGTATGGTGAACATTCGTTGTCGGATGAGGCACATTCATTGATCACTGTAAGCAAGAGGGCGTAAAGGGAACGAGACGCAGACACGGCGAGACAGTGTGATATTTTTGGAGTGTGTTAGATTCTGTACACGTTAGCATCTATACACCTTCTGTCGCTAGGCGCAGGCATCAGCAGCGAGAGAGTGTAGTTATCAGAGTTGCACGGAATTCCGACTTTCGACTTCCGTTTAACAAGTTCTACTTCCGACTTGCGTCAAAAAATTTTTTTGTAAAAAATAACGAAAAAACCGTGAAATCGTTTCTACTCAGTCAGGAATTGACCTCCACCTGTTGAGAATGAGGGGATATACAATATCTCTGGATTTTTTCAACTTTTTTGCACTCCCGACTACCGTTGAAAAAATTCTACTTCCAAACTTCCAACTTCCGCCTTCCGACTTCCGACTTCCGTGAAAAATTTCAAATCTGTCTTCCGACTTCCGTTTTAAAAACTCACTACCGACTTCCGACTTTCGTTTTGAAAAATTTTTACTTCCGTGCAACTCTGGTACAGAATACTCTACCACGTCCTACAGTAAAGGTTACTGTATTCCCCGTCAACGTCAAAAAGAAGAATAGCTTCTAGAAGTGAACAAACAAAAAGTTCTCACATTCTTTGCACTTTCTTCCTGGCTTGTTGTCGAGGTCGTCTGACACGTCTATGAACCCTGGACGGCATTGACATGTGTAGTCATCGAATCGATTCAGACAAACAGCGTTCTTGTCGCAAGTGTGTCGCTTCGAGCAGGCAGAGTAGACTGAAAAAAACATAAGATGAGACAATATATTTAGTTCTTTCTACTGGTAATTTGATAAACTTCTTCAACGTTTTTTGCGGAAAGTCGCATAACTGTCCTGACCGGAGCAAAAGGTGCTCTTTACTGTTCCCATCATTTTGAGCTCAAAGCTGTTATTGCTGGTCGTCACGAAGCTTATGAACTTTATTTGACGAATAAAGTTATTATTGTTAACCGTCTGTAAGTCCCTCTAGATCGAACAGTCCGGGCCCAAATCTCGTTACGCTTTTCGATTAGCCCCCGCCGCTGCCCGCTGACCACAGTTAATGTTTGAACGGATGACTGGTGATTAATCAGTCTTGGATGAACGGCGCAAAAAACAAGAACAAGATTGGATGGATGTACATGGGAGAGGGCGCGGTCGAATGTAGCTGACTCACCCCTGCAGCTTCCGTCCGTGTAGCGGAACGCGTTGTCCGCGCACTGGCATGTCGGCTGGTCACTGCCTTTCTTTGTACACACTTCGTTCTGACCACATTTTGGGTTCTGCAACTTTTCATTTATAGCAGATTTGGGAAAATTTGAAATTTCTGGAAAATCCATAATTTTGCACAAAGAGAAACTGTGAAAAAACGTGAAAACGTGAAATTAAACGTGAAAACAAAAACGTGAAAACGTGAAATTTCAAAAACGTGAAAAATTTAAAAGCCCAAATTATAAAAAGCGTGAAATCCCGAAAACGTGAAAACGTGCAATTTCAAAAACGTGAAAAACTTAAAAGCCCAAATTATAAAAACCGTGAAATCCCAAAAACGTGAAAACGTGAAATACCAAAAACGTGAAAAACGTGAAAACGTGAAATATCAAAAACGTGAAAAACGTGACTTCTCAAAAACGTGAAAAACGTGAAAATAAGAATTTTCAAAAACGTGAAAATAGGAATCCTCAAAACCGTGAAAAAGGTGAAACCCAAAAAAAACGTGAAAACGTGAAAATCCAACCTTCATATCACAAGAATCTGTTGACAATGACGTGTGCTGCAATTGCGAATCATCGACTCTTTCGACTGGTCGGACGCAGATTCTGAAAAAAAACGTGATATTCGCCACGTTGCTTTGGTCACCTTCCGGGGAAGTGAGTCACGTTTGGTGACGTGTCAACGTAACCTGTACGGCACGTGCAGAGATACCCTTCTTTGGTGTCTTCACAGTAGGCGTTTTGGGCGCAATCGTTCATCTTGCTCGAGGAGCATTCGTTCACTGCTTCGATGCATCGTCGTCCTGAATTTATGACTAGTCCGGGTCAACATGATGAAAGATAGTATGATAAGGCGTGAAAAGGGCATCAAGGCTTCCGTGGTAAAGTTATTTGTGTTTCTTTAAAAAGTTTTGTGTAGAGTTCAATGTTTCGCAATAATTCGAATCTCTTCTACAATTTCACTGGAACGACGTCATTTGGTTTAAGGTATAACGAATGACGACGTAGCGACGACAAAAAATTATCAAGTATTTTTACACCATCTCTACAACTTGAAATCCACCTTTGAGAGTGACATCGGTATCGAAAAAAAACATTTTGGTGTTACTTCAGTGCTGGTTGGTTAACACCATTGTGGTCTTGCTACCGTCGCAATACCGGAACGTTATCAAAGTCATACCGTAGTGTTAAAATCTGCAAAAAAAACCTGGCAGTCTATTGAACGCGGCTGAAATATCCACAAATCCAGGCCTACACTGGCAGTTGTACGAATCCTCGGTGTCTGTGCAGATCGCGTTCTCTGAGCAGTCGACACGATACTTCTCTCTGAATACGTGACTTTTAGCAGTTTTCTTGGATCCCATTGCATACTTGTTAGAACATTCATTAACACGGGCTCTGCAAATTCTCCCAGGTTGTCCGTGAGGCGAAACATCAGCATATCCAGAACGACATTGACACGTGTATCCTTCGGCCTGAAACGTGGGTGGTTGAAGGAGCAGAGGTGGTCTTGCGACAAATAGTCAATTTGTGATAGATTTAGGAGAACTCTATCCATATATCCTGCTTTACACACAAGGTTTTGCACACTTATGGAAATTGAAGGAGCAGGATGGGGTCTTCCGCGGTAAAGACGAAACAGTGTGGATTTACAAAAGATCTGTATTAGTAGTGAATTTGAATTTCTTATACTGGGGAATTGGAAATCACAAGATGATTTCGCCACGAAGAGTTGAACTGATGTAGATTTACGGAATGGTGTGCATGTTTATGGTTGAAGGAGCAGAAGAGGGTCTCGTGACGAAAAGTCGAGCTGGTGTGAGTTCACAGTGATTGTGCCTAGTGAACCGTTGTGATAGAAGGTTCATTGTGTTACGGGTAGAAGTTTCATAAAACTGTTCCTAGTATCTTTAGGTTGAAGGCGCATGAAAATTTGGCTCTTTGGTCTCGACAAACTCACCAGATCGATACACTCTGCATTCTTCCCGCACGTGTTGAGCCTTGGCTGCTCGCATTCATTGATGACTAAGCACCGTCCATCAGGCAATCGAGAATATCCACTCGCGCAGCGGCATTTATACGTGTTGTTGATGAAGATACACACCTGGAATTTCAATTGGAACGGTGCCAGATGCGTGCACTGTTGGGAGTTTGACAGTTGTATTGGCAAAATACTTTTTTAAAATTCCTTTTTTTTTTCAATGTTTTCGCAACTTTTCTCATTTTCTTCATATTTCTCCTACAGTTGAGTAATTTTCAGCCCTCACCTCTCTCTTCTTCTGGTCACAGCTCATGGGGTCACTGACGTCACACTCTGGTGGATCAGGAACAGATGCTAAAAAATGAAGTTTTATGTGGAAGAATGGGGTTCTCACCTTGAACGCAAACTTTCCCAGGCTGTCCAAACGGATCGGGACTCTCATCACGGTAGTTATCGTGACATCTGCACGTGAAGCCGTCAGCAGTGTCGATGCAAGATGCGTGTTTTGAACAATCGTCTTTTCCTGCAATTTTTATGTAAAGATAGTGCGCGGACCCGACGCGGGTTTCTCTCTTCCTGAAGTTGAATAGTGTTGCGACAACCTAGGAAGGGTTCCAGTTATCAGAAGTGAGTCAAAGAACAGTGCAATAATTTTGTGAAGTTGCTGCGCGGACCCCTCGCGGGTTCTCATTTTCGGAAAGTTTTCGAGTGTCACAATTCTGTCACAAGAATAGAAATTTTTGTAGTTAAAAAAGGATTGCAGAATCTTAATAATACTAACTATTGTGCTCCCACTTAAACTTTCGAGAATGGTGAAGGATAAAGTTAGAGTAATGACCATTGGTCCTCAGGTTCCATTTCCTCACCTTCCGCACATTCATTCACAACTGGCCGGCAGACTCTTCCAGCCGGTCTTCCATGTTGCCTACTAACATCGACGAATCCCGTGACGCACTGACAGATTGGTCCAACAGGCGTCTCACGGCATTCTGCTTCGGCAGCACAGTCGTTGGCAGTGCACATGTCACCTGAAGAAGATTCATCATTCATTATTTCAGAGATGTTCGATAGGTCAGAAGGACACTGTAAGTAGCCCTACATCTACAAAGTCATGTGGTTTGTGGTTGTCTACGCAGCCAATGTCTCCCAGCGAAAAAGATACCGTATACCCTACAAAAATGACTGTTGATGAGTACTGTATCATCCATCTTGATTCAATACCTAACGCCATAGAAGAAATAGTCAAATGTTTGTTAGTATGGTTTGCACCCAAAAGATTTTTGTATCCATTCTTGAAGTCGAGCAAATTTTAGCTATTTTTTTTCAATTCGAAACAAAAAATGATAGAAATTTGAAAAACAAAACTACAACACTATGTCCACTTTGTGACGCAACATCTTCCGGTCCACCGTTTCAGCTTCAATGGCGTTCGGACAATGGCCGAATCACGGGCTAATGCATTTTTCGGAAATACTTGCAACAACTAATTCAATTAAGTTTCTGTCTCTGGGTAATTATGCTGGGTGTGTACTTTTAGTGACAACCGTGCTGCAAGACAGAGTCGCGCAATAATGACGAAAGAGAGAGAGAGAGAGGGAGAGGGAGAGGGAGAGGGAGAGAGAGAGAGAGGGAGAGAGAGAGAGAGAGAGAGAGAGAGAGAGACCTACCTCGTCGGCAGACCCGTCCAGGGTTCCGCAGGACATCAACTGACGAGTCCTTCCACCCTGTTCTGCACCTACACGTGTAGCCGTCGGTAGTATCAATACACTCTGCATTCGGGTCGCATGTGTGTTGTCCTAGTGCACATTCGTCGACCGCTGAAATTGTTTTTGAATTTGTTTCGATGTACATTGTACGCAAACACCAGGTGCTCTCAAAAAGAGTTATCACTGAACGTCTTGCACGTCGTTGAGAGTTAATTGTTGTTTTTCATAATTTGAGTAAATTTCTACATTTTCTTCCCTTCTTGTTTTATTGTCCTCCTCTTTTTCAAATACGTTTCACCATAGGTTGACCCACAGATGAACCTTCCCTTCTTCTATTTGCCCACTCACAAAACAACCCCAAATGTTTTCAAAGGGGGAAAAGAGACCCCGAATTCAAGGTGAATTGCTTCTTCAATTGATCTCTTTTTTTGGAAAAAAAAACCTGAACAAAGACGTTAAGGCATATTGTGCGTAAATCAACAGTGATATTTCCAGAAACTATAAATTTGAGAACTTTTGATTTGAAAATGCTCAAAACCTTGAGAAATATTGAATTTTTCGATAGTTTTACAGCAAATATTTTTAGGAGTTCTTGAAGTCAAAAAAAAGAAAAAAAAAGATACATATTTACCGTTTAGAACTGTAACTTCAGAATGGAGTCAAAACAAAACTGAATGAATATCGATCAAAACCTTCATAACTTTTTCAATGCTTTCTTATTAACAGAAAAACAGCAAAAATAACTATCAGGATTCTGAACTGATTTTTATTTTTTAAACAAAAACTTTACTTTGATTTTTTTCCTTTCTCCAATTCAGTTTTGACAAAATAAAGATAATGCGCAGTACCAAAATCTTTTCCAATTTGAAGGCACAGTCCCAAAATCTGGCAAAAAGCCAGGAAAACGGAACACATTGGTCATTTTGGAACTAGGTCACTGACCATCCCATTGAATGTGATCAAATTTGCATACAAATAGTTGTTTCCAATGGCTTTTGCTGCGCGAACTTTAACCATTTCCATTGGCGTACGTAATTGACATACAACTGGTAGGTTGGCATGTCTGGCGGGGGGACCCGCGGTGGGTCTGCGACCGTCGGAAATTTTTTTCAGAAATTCTTAATTTTATGAATGGAAAATTGAGTAAAGACATACTTTTCTAAAAGTACCAACAATTATTTAGAATAAATGAAATTTCTATGACTTTTCCATGAGCAAGGAAAACTACTTTTTATTACTCACAAAGTTTTCTTTCACACAGACACCGTTTTTACCTATACAGCTTAAGTATTTAAGAAAGGGCAAGATAATGAGGTTAGTGCGCCTCAAACAGAGGGTCTTGCGAAGCTGTTGCAGAGCGGCTATACCCCATTGTCCCTGATCGCATGCTCACCTTTCACACATTTTCTTCCTGGCAGCCTCTTGTCCGTTGACAGGTCTGTGAATCCTTTGGGACATCGACACTCAAAGTACCCTGGTTGTTCAGAAAAACATTCTGCCACCGGGTCACAGTCGTGTAGGGAATAGTCTTGGCACGGATTTGATCCTGAAACATCATTCTATAGGAATATTGTGCCACGCAGAAGTCCCCAATACAAGAACGTGCACAGAACAAAATTTGTGCATTTGCTCGTCAAGGGTGAGTGTTGAACGTAAACACCAGGCAGTGAGTTATCGTGATCTTCAAAATTGTCATAAAATTAGTTTTATAAGTTTTCCTTCCGTTTTCATCTTAAGGCTCCACAAAATTTGCGCGTCATCAGGAGTGAGTGTTGTACGTAAACACTAGACGTTGCAAAAGTAAACTGACACTGCCTACTCCAAGTTTTTTTTAATCGTTGTTATAATTTTACCATATTTGACCTTGTTGGAAAACCCATCTTGCTTTCCGTTTTTTAATACTCACTTTTAATAATTTCATTTTTCAATTCAACGACAATTGAAATCTTCAGGAACTTGAAGTTGTTCGCTTTGCGCAGAAACGAGTATATCAACCTAACACGTAAGCTGGTTTACTCTCAAAAACACAATTGATGTGATCGCAATGATGTGGTTCCATTGTGCTTTTGTATGTGTACAACTTTTTTGAAAGAGATAAGTTAAACATGATGTTTCTCAGTTTGAAAAAGTAATGATCACCATATTTGAAAACCTATGAGACTACTCAGAGCTCATAAATTCTCCGGACTTTAGTATACTTCCCATGTCAGTTTAGAAAAATGGAGATAAAATCGATAGTTTGTGGCATAATGAAAATCCTGCATACATGTATAGGGTCATTGCTCGAATTCGATTCAATTTTCAAAGATATCACGAATTATTGTATTTCTCCTGGCTACCTGCCAACCCGATAAATTTTCCAGATTCATCAAAGTCTGTGATCAACATGAAGAAATAAATTACTGAAACCACAGTAAACATCTTACTGCTTAGCGGTGAACGGACTCTAACTCACTCCAACAGTATCACACTGTCTCGCCGTCTCTGCGTCTCTCACTATCACGTACTCTTGCACCCCTGCACTCACAAATGTTACATTTAATTTTTTCTTGGTATCCTTGAATGTTTTGAACACTCGAATAGTCATACGAATGTGAAAAAAGACAAATAATAATTGGAAATGAAAATTTTTACGATAGAAAAGAGAATATCGATTAACCCTGTAAACCTACACAACTGGTGAAGCATCATCATTTCCTATTACTTTTGTTTTACACAGATTTTTCTTTCTATCTATTTTTCCGATTAACGGAATAAATCTACATTATTATTATTATTGGTACAAAACACTAGTTCAGTACCTTTGCTGGCAACGTGCCAAACTCTCTAGCTTGTCCCTTAGCCCACTTAATAGACATTACGTTCGAATCCCGTCTTCCCGCAAGCCGTCATCTTTTTCGTTTTTGCTATTGTGAACAGCCATTCGGACGATTCGTAAGTGACTGCAAAAAGACGCAACTTGAGAGGTGCGGGCTACAATGAAGAAAGGTGATCGTATGAAAGGGGCAAATCTCTTTCGAGATCTAACGGGAATCCCCTTTATTATACACATTCATGTGGGCATTCAATGAACATGAGAAGAAACCAATCTCAAGTTCTTTATTGTGGAAAAGAGAAAAATTTTAAGACGATGTGAACAGTCGTAGTGAAAGGAACAAAATGTCAAATGAAAAAAAAAAAAAAAAAAAAAAAAAAAACATACCACATTTGAAACATGAAAAATTATCGGAATTTTAGTTTTTTCTATCTATCTCTCTCTCTTTCTCTCTCTCTCTCTCTCTCTCTCTCTCTCTCTCTCTCTCTCTCTCTCTCTTCCTCCGAGTCAAGAAAAGGAAAAATTCTGAAACATAAAACTTATTAACTTTCTAGTTTTTTTTTCTTCTTTCTGTTTTGTGAAAAACCAAAATCTAAAATTCAACATCCACCATGACTTCACCGACTTCACCCAAAAACTCTTGTGATCTGGGTCAGCCACAAAGTTTACGATCGACGGCTTATTTGGGTGTTTTTTCCACGTCTGTGTGCGCAATTACCAGTAGTGTCTGTTCACGACCGGGTCATGTCTATTATAACTTTCCTCGAGAACCCAAAAAGGTGAAAGTTTCGAGATTTTATTGTAAGTGGTGAACGTAAATTGAGTAACCAAAAATTGAGTGAGGTGGGAGACGGCGATCGTAATGGCAAAATCATAAGACTTGTGGTGAAATGAAGATTCCAGAATGTTATCTTCAAAATATCTCATAGATTCTGAAACAAAATCACAGTGAACATCACGATCGCCCAAACTGTCGTCCCCCTACCGAGTTTTCTGTGCAATCTTGCGTCGTTCCCAGGTTAATAAACTCGACGCAAATACGCACAGAAAACTCTGATGTTCGTGAATGAAACAAGGTAGAAATTTCGTAGACACAAACCCAATTGACACTTTGAACAGTGAACTCCTAGAAAAAAAGTGGATTATCAACATTTTTCAATTAGGATTATAATGATAGCTTGAAAGTTGAAAAAGCCAGCAATTTGATACCGTATGAGAAGAAATGTCAACCTCGGTATCGAGGGTATTGTTTTAGGTCCTATCGCTCTAAGTGGACAAATCAAACATTGCTTGCTTTTGACGAGTAAAAATAATGAAAATGAATTTTTAAACGGTTCGTATTCAAAATTATGATTTTTATACCGTATGGCAAACCTCAAGCTGAAATAAAC
Organism: Caenorhabditis parvicauda; assembly: GCA_963978915.1. Lineage (NCBI taxonomy): Eukaryota > Metazoa > Nematoda > Chromadorea > Rhabditida > Rhabditidae > Caenorhabditis > Caenorhabditis parvicauda. Next base: position 15,351,146 of record OZ022252.1, read on the forward strand.
TATTTTTGGTTATCACGGAATTTCAAAACCTCTAACTTATAGGCTAAAGATAGAATCAACCTCTACCATATCTTCTGATGAAACAAAAACTTATGAAAAACGGATCGACTTTGATTGTACTCAACCCCAATGAGGATATGAAAGATGGATACCGTATGATAGAGATATCAATCATTTTAACTTTTGCAACAGCGGAAGACCAAAGGTAAAACCCACCTCTCCTAGCATCCGATAAGTACAAAAAAGCTAGAAATATGACGAAAAACGGTTGCATGATGCCTACCGTTTGTCCATATGACAGGACAAATTAGTGGGAGAAAGAGGGGAGTGGTAAGGGCAAAAAAGTGTTCCGGGAAGTGGGTCAGTTGAATCAATCTAGTGATAAGGATGTGATCAGCTAGGGAAGAAGGCGTCGGGTCCCAAGGGAGAATGGTACTAAATGACCACAGGGGGGAGGGAGGGGAGGGGGAGAAAGAGGAGGGACACGATGAATACCAACTGAGAGTGACGCGACGATTAGCCCTTACAGGAAATCGACTCAAATCGCCTTCTCTTCTAGCTTTCACGCACAAAGGGGTTAAAAACGTTGACTTTTTGTCGACAGATTAACACCGTACTTTTTTGCAAAAAATTGCACAACTGTCCTGACCGGAGCAGCTTTTTTTAAAGGTTCTCCTACGGTTCCCACGCCCAGTATCTGTGCTCATGGCGGCTATTGCTGGTCGTCATGAAGCTTATGAACTTTATTTTTTCTACATGAATAAAGTTATTATTATTCTTAACTGTGTGGAGAAGAATAATTCGAATTCTCTGGATATCAGAAGCTTTTTGACGCTTTTTATGAAAATTTGGATGACTGTTGTATGTCAGCAGACTCTTTGTCGAAATAATGTTAACAGCATGAAAATAATGATCAATATTTGAACCATTTGAAATTCTCGCTAAGAAATGAGTCCACTGTCACAACTGAAGGTCTCCCTTTCGAAAAAAATTCTGTGGTAACATTATTGATGAAGGTTGTGCGCGATTTACCAGATCGGTTTTATTTTGAATTTACATGTCCGAGATTTTAAGAAGATTTTCTGAAACGTCTGAGTCAAACATATTAAGACTATTGAACATCTCATTTCAGCAAGAAGACTGAAACTACCTCTTACATTAAAATATTGAAAAAACTCGCTCACCTCTAGCCGGCACGCAGTTCTGGCCAGGATTCATAGGGTCTTTGTCCGTGTATCCAGGAAGACAAGCGCACACCAGGTTGCCAGTCCTTGTACTGACACAATGAGCGAAGGTTGAGTTACAGCCAGCACAGTCCAGAGACACTGAAGTACGGTAATCAAATTGTTTTTCGAGAATTGTTATATTAGAAAGAATCAGAAGAATGCGGTTGGACAATTCTATTCAAAATGATGGAAATTTTCTAGTTTTTTCACTGAAGTTCAGAGTTTTCTAAAATCTCAAACCATCGAAATTTGATGGCAAATTAAATTTTTCACTCAAGCTTTTGACCGACAAGATCAAATTTCATCTTGTACACAGTCAGAGATGAGTCAAGCAATCTTCGGGTCAGATCAGCTTTCGGATGTCTTCTCCAAGACTTTCTTCTACAGATACGAACCGAGATATAATTAGCCGTTTCACTTGTTAGCTTTGAACTGAAATTTGTGTGTACGACATACCTTGTGCACAGACTCGTCCTGGTTTCGAATGGTCGCTGCTCAGATCTGTGAAGCCGAATGGACATCTGAATTGGTTTTGTGAGATAGATAGGGAGAGAGAGAGAGAGAGAGAGAGAGAGAAAGAGAGAGAGAAAGAGAGAAAGAGAGAGAGAAAGAGAGAGAGAGAGAGAGAGAGAGAGAGAGAGAGAGAGAGAGAGAGAAGAGAGAAAGAGAGAGAGAGAGAGAGAGAGAGAGAGAGAGAGAGAGAGAGAGAGAGAAAGAGAGAAAGAGAGAAGAGAGAGAGAGAGAGAGAGAGAGAGAGAGAGAGAGAGAGAGAAAGAAACGAAGAGTATTGTGATAATTTCAACCATACCAACGGTGAAACTGATTTTTTCTCGGTTTAAGTTCAAATAAACAAAGTGTACATATAGTAATCAAATTCAAACTGATTAAGGATGCCTTAACATCTTTTTGGTCAATTAACTCACCTACAAGAATACCCAACCGGCAAATCAGTACACTCGGCCAATTTATCGCAATCATTGGTTTTCAGTTGACACTCGTTGATTGCTCTGGTACAGTTACGTCCAGGATTTCTTGCTCCACCCTGGGAGACGTCGACGAATCCGTCATTGCATCTGGAAGGATTTTTATAAGCGACGTCGATCAGGGAAATTTGGTGAAAAACCTAGAATCGTGTCTAGTGAAGCGAAAACTGAAGAAAAAAAGAGATCGAAAAACTGACAATAGATTTTACTATTTGAAGTATCTGAGTAACTGTAGTGGCCAATACGCCACTATTTAATGAATACTCATTTCAATAGATAATATGACCCAACGACGTGACCTGACCTTTATCGTGACATGGATAGAAGACTCTCAGGGAAATCAGTACTTGGACTCCAACCGCTAGTAATAAACGTTTCTCTCTAAGTTGGTGTTACACACAGACTAGTCCCTCTCGGAGGCGACTATAGTAACTACAATAACTGAAATTTGATCTACTTTATCGATTGCCACGTCCACTGCATTGCGCAAAATTGATATTTTTTCCTATGAAAATAATTTCCATTGAAAACTGGGTAAAGCACCTGCAAGTATAACCCGACGGCTTATCCAGACATTTAGCTTCAGGGCTGCAGTTGTTGAGTCCGATTTGGGAGCATTCATTGATCACTGAATTCTGATTCCGAAAGAAAAATCTGGTGACTCATACGTTTTAGGCATTTGCGTCCTGGTCGGCTTCTTGGGTCCTGTGAGATGTCCAGATATCCTTCTTTACAGAGACATTCGAACGACGTCGGTGAGTCCATGCAGCTAGCTGAGACGTCACAGTCGTGACTTCCATCTTTACATTCGTCTCGGAGGGCTGAAATGTTTTTCTCTTTTTCTTTCTCTCTCTCTCTCTCTCTCTTTCTCTCTCTCTCTCTTTCTCTCTCTCTCTCTCTCTCTCTCTCTCTCTCTCTCTCTCTCTCTCTCTCTCTCTCTCTCTCTCTCTCTCTCTCTCCTTCCCTCCCCTGTCTCTCTCCCTACCTTTACAGAAACCATCAACAGCGACGCTATCCTGATCGCAAGAACAACGAAAAAATCCATCGGGTTGAATCTGACAAGATTCTCTGGCTTCTGCAAAAATTCAACAATCAGAAAAGGCATGAGAAGCCAATATCAAAAATACTTTTGCAACTCTGAGTTTTAATTTGTGTTTCTTGATGGAATTATCAACAATTATTTTGCTCCATTTCCGAACAACTTCATTTTGGCACATCTGCATGTTAGAATGCGTGCAATAATTGTTCTTTTGTAAACTTTCCGACCTAAATCATCCCAACACGCTTTTGCTGTCAGTTTCACAGTCCCATACCGACAGCACAAAACTGCTATAAATCGCCACGGAGATGTTATAAGCGTGACGGTTTTCGTAGGTGTTATAACAGCCAATGGCACAGTGGGTATGTCTCCGTAGCTCTAGATTCAGGTAAGCACCATAAAAAGCTCAAAAAGCTTTGGTTACTGTAGTGGATCAAATTCAAATATGACTTAATTACAAAAAAATGGGTTACTGTAATTGTTAAAACATGGTCCTTGTAGTAGATCAAAATTGGACTACTGCAAGGAACGGAGAATAAATTACTGTAGTAGATCAAAATTGTGACTGTAGGAGAAGGGAAAGTACTAGAAAATCTCTACTGTTGTTGTTGAAACATGGTTACTGTAGTAGATCAAAAGTGGACTACAGTAGGTTAGAGAAAAATAAACTCACTGGAACAAACAGTCGAATTATTCGGATCACATTCATGTCGGTCATCGTGTTGGAATTGCAGCAGCCCTTCAGTACCTGTAGGTCAAATTCAGAATAACTACATCACCCTTCTTTACCGTATGTATCGATCGTGTTGGGACCAATGGTAGCTGTATCCGAGGCAAACATGAAGGGAACTCTGTCATTATTGTCTTCAAGAAAGCCGGCTACCTCGAAGGACTGAAATTATTATAACTTTGTTCCTAATAGACGAATCTTTTTGAGTTTTGGTAAAATCATGAAAATTTCACAATCTCACACGGAAATTTCAATTCTCCGCTGTGAAAACAGTCTTACTGCGTTTTCTATGAGGCACATATCTAGCAAAAAGTCTAACCGATTTCAAACTCGCGGCAGTCGCATTTTTGTAAACTGAGTACGGTAGGGTCGGGACTCTCACAACGAACAGTTAGATCTTTGTGGATTTAAATTGTTATTCCTACTTTCAGTCCATTGAAATTAAAGGCGCATTACTTAATCGTTCATGTTTTTCGAAGCGAAACTGCTACGGTAACTAAGAAACCGATTTACGGAGGTCAGACTTTTTTACAGGTAGAGGAAGATATGTGTGAGGTACATGCCAATTTTTGATCTTCAAATTTTTCCCATTTCAAAAAGTGAGAGTTTTTACTTTTACCTGATCATTTCATTTTTCTTTCAAATAAACTATACGAATCTGATGAAAATGGTCTTTGAGAGCTAAGAACAAATTTTTCTTCATGAAACTCTTAAAGTCATCAAAATTGTTCCTCTTTTCTATTTCTCTACTTCTCTTCTCATCCCACAGTATCTTGTTTCTTTTTTTGAACCGCCCGTGTAGACTGTATCATCGTCCTAAACAATATTTACTCTTAGTTCTTCTTGACAACTTTATTGAATGAGGAAATTCAATTGTACTTCGCTTGGCATTATTGAAAGCAAGAACTTATTCAATAATCGTTCTCTTGTACGCTTTCCGACTTAAATCATCCCAACACGCTTTTGCTGTCAGTTTCACGATACCGTACCGACATCACAAAACTGCTATAAATCGCCACGGAGATGTTATAAGCGTGACGATTTGCCAAGGTGTTATAACAGCCAATGGCACATAGGGTATGTCTCCATTGCTCAAGATTCATGTAAGGACCTTAAACGACTTTTAAACTCTTGGTAGTTAAAGTGAATAAAGATAGGGTCAATGTAGCAGAAGGCGAGTCGGTTACTGTAGTAGATCACTGCTTGCTTACTGTAGGATAGCAATATTACATGACTGTCAGAGCTCCAACTCGAGCATGGTAGATGAGTTACGGTATCAGGAGAAACAGATGCCGTAATACTCGGTTCCCTGTAGAAATTATGAGATTCGTTACTATAAAACTGGAAATATGGTGGTAGATCTTCATTACGTTACCGTAGTCCATCAAAAAGCTGAAGCTGACTATACTGTATCAGCTCAAAATGTATTATTTTACAAGATCCTAACTTGGCTACCGTAGTTGATGACAAATGAATTACTGTAACCATGGCTCAGGTTACTTTAGTTTCTGTGGTAGGTCAAAAAGACTGTAGTCGACCGGAAACGATTCTTCTCCCCAATGGCACAACTGGCTGTTGGCAAGAAACACTTTCACGCTTGTCACATTTTAGCAGACTTTAACACGTCTTTCGGAACGGGTAATAAGCGTGTAGTCTCGTGTCGGGATGATTCTACAGTAATGAAAATACTGTAGCCAGAGTACAAAATTACAGTAATTAAAGTGCACTAACCAAGGTAACATAACCAAATACTGTATAACATCGTCATTTTATTTAATATTCAGTTATGGCGGAGTTTTGTAGAAATTGGAATAATACCTACACTGTCCCAGAAAAATAAAGTCAATCATGTTTTCCCAACTCTTACCCATAGAATAACTGGTTTGATTCAGGTATCAAGATCATTTAATTTTCAAGATGAAAGTTGAAAAGTGAAACATTACCATTTTGAGTACTATAGTCATGTGGTAGATCAAAAATTGGTGTCATATTGACTCTAGAAAAAATTGACGTTAAATCTTTTCCCTGTTTCAAAATTTTACAATTCAGTCAACCATCAGAAAGACTGTTTCTTCATGAATCTGCACCTATTTTTTTTTAATTTTCATGTTAGGTTTACCAAGGGTACGGTATTTCTGTGATTACTGTAATAAACACTCCACTTTGTTGAAGTTTTTACTGTAGGAAGATAACTAGAATCAAAATAACAGTTTGAACTCATTATGATATCATTACCTAATGAACAACAAAATAGAATTATGATTTAATTAGATTATTTGTGTTGTATTCATCTCTTGTTTATCGTTATGAAATCGACACCTCCTAAAAATGACAACTCAAACATTTTTCACAGGTTTTAACCTAGGTTTTCAATATATGCTGAAGTTGAAAATAAAATTTTCTCAAGATTAGGTTGAACATTTCTCAATCTGTCGGAGAGAGATAGTGAGGACCAGATAAGGCTCTTGATTCTAACTGATCTCAAGCAAAATAAGTCAGAGTTTCATTCGAGATTTTACAGTTTTAACTATCTAATTTTTAAAATTTCAAGAAAGAAACTCAATTTTTGTCCCTGTTTTTGTTCCCGGAGTAAAATTTAACGCCGACTTCCAAAGTTTTCAAATTAAAAATTCAGTTTTTTTTCATAGTAATCGGTCAGGGAAAGCATGAATCATTTTATTTGAAACTTTTCAAAATTAAAATTTTTCTCCACACCTCTCCCTCTCTGTTTTACTTTCCTTAATTCTCTAATTATCTAATTCTAATGACTGCATTAACCTTTCCCCAGTTCCCGACCGAGCTCTTTGCTCGAGGGAAGGTGTCACCTTGGTGTAGTGGGTGGGGACGGAAGCTCCACCCATCCGAACCACGGCTCCCACCCAACACCTAAGCTTGTCATAACGTTTTGACTTGGCTCTCATGCTCCAACCGTAGCCCCGTGAGCTGGGAAACACGGGTTGGGGCATTTTCTCATGAAGATTTGTAACGCCCCTATTCCTGAGATCACTCGGTCTCATTTCCTGTTCCGTTCATCGTGAACTGTACGCTTTTCTCTTGATAGCTAAGATTTTTGAGTTAACTAAACTCTTTTCTAATGTAAAAAGGTCAAATTGTCAGAAGACAATCACCTACTTTTACTTGAATCTTCACCATCTTAAATGGTCCTGGGTCACCTCAAAGCCACATCTCAATTCCTAGAAGCTTAGGCTCCTCAATTATCTTAAGACGAAAACTTAGTTCTGATGAAGTCCCCACTGTTCACTTTAGGTATCTTGCTCTAGCCGAATCACCTTTCTTTAAAGATGCCAAGCCAAATTTTTCACCTCTTTCTATATTATTGATGGTACTTACATGGGAATGCTACCAAGACACCATGAAATTGGAAGGTCTGACTTATCTCCTAGGTTTTCAAATACGCTGAAGATGATAAAACCGGTCTCAAAAGTTGCGGAACCGACCCGGTTTCAGAGTTATGGCCCAAAAACCTGGGAAAAATATCGTTTTGAGCTATTGAGCCCATGCGATTGATCGAGCGAATGATATTTCGCTTCTGTTCGATGAAAAAATCATTTTGTGAAAAAAAAACTATTCATACGATGCGTTTCTGAAGAAAAAAGTCGTTTTTTCTAGTTTCAAAATTTGCATAGGATCGTGTGTAAAAATGCTTATCATTGCAAAAAAAGGGTGTGCGAACTAGGGCGCCAACGTCTCAATGAAAAATCGTGTTCTCCGTGGCCTAGTGGTTATGCCGCAGGGCTTCTGCTTTTGCCTTGGAGGGTTCGAATCCCACGTTCTGCAATGTTTTTTGTTTGTTTTGTAGGAGTTAATTATATCTTTTTATGAGGTAGATATTACAAACGAGTGAGAAATGTTGTTTCGAACTTTACAAACGGATCAAAATGGTCCCAAAATTTTTTTGCTATCAGAAATATCTTAACAACGAAGCATATGGATTGAAAAACAGTATGTACGAAAATGAAAACGACAGTTGGGACAGTTACAAAACGAGGGTTCATCACATGTACATAGAATGTCTGAATTTCCGTAGAATAGCAGTTCGGGAAGCGTCGAAAACGGTCCTGGATGCACAGTACTCTCACTTCATATTTAAAAATTTTAAAGTAAATATGTCCGAGCAAAAGATGATTTTTAGTCGTACTTCCAATATAATTTGTACAGAAAAAAAAACAAAAAACATTGCAGAACGTGGGATTCGAACCCTCCAAGGCAAAAGCAGAAGCCCTGCGGCATAACCACTAGGCCACCGAGAACACGATTTTTCATTGAGACGTTGGCGCCCTAGTTCGCACACCCCTTTTTTGCAATGATAAGCATTTTTACACACGATTCTATGCAAATTTTGAAACTAGAAAAAACGACTTTTTTCTTCAGAAACGCATCGTATGAATAGTTTTTTTTTCACAAAATGATTTTCTCATCGAACAGAAGCGAAATATCATTCGCTCGATCAATCGCATGGGCTCAATAGCTCAAAACGATATTTTTCCCAGGTTTTTGGGCCATAACTCTGAAACCGGGTCGGTTCCGCAACTTTTGAGACCGGTTCTATCATCTTCAGCGTATTTGAAAACCTAGGAGATAAGTCAGACCTTCCAATTTCATGGTGTCTTGGTAGCATTCCCATGTTAGCTCTTCAGCTGAGTTCTTCAAAGCTCCAAAGGTCAATCTGTCGTCTTGAACATATATTCACAATTGTATTCTCTCTCTCTCTCTCTCTCTCTCTCTCTCTCTCTCTCTCTCTCTCTCTCTCTCTCTCTCTCTCTCTCTCTCTCTCTCTCTCTCTCTCCCTCTCTCTCTCTCTCTCTCTCTCTCTCTCTCTCTCTCTCTCTCACACACACACACACTTTCTCTCTCTCTCTCACACTTTCTCTCTCTCTCTCACACTTTCTCTCTCTCTCTCACACTTTCTCTCTCTCTCTCACACTTTCTCTCTCTCTCTCACTTTCTCTCTCTCTCACTTTCTCTCTCTCACTTTCTCTCTCTCTCTCTCTCTCTCTCTCTCTCTCTCTCTCTCTTTCTCTCACTTCTCTCACTTCTCTCTCTCTCTCTCTCTCTCTCTCTCTCTCTCTCTCTCTCTCTCTCTCTCTCTCTCACTTCTCTCACTTCTCTCTCTCTCCCCCTCTCTCTCTCACTTTCTCTCTCTCTCTCTCACACACACTCCTCTCTCTCTCTTCACATTTTTCAACTCACCCTACTTACAGAAATGAAAGTCCAACTCGCTAAGAACGATCTGTGGAAGGAGTTCAACCTTCTCGAGAACGAGATGATCATCACTAAGAATGGAAGGTAAGAATGACTCTCAGTTTCCAGTTTATATCATAAACCTTTCAGAAACCTCTTCCCAGCCCTCGAGTACGAATTCCAAGGTCTCAACCCAGAAGACGTTTACATGATGTGCGTCCACATCGAGCGCTATGATAAGCATAGGTTAGTTTACTGTACTATCGATATAATGGATCAAATTTCGGTTACTGTAATTCAAAATATTTTGTTGTTCATATCTTTTTTTCATCCCAACGTCTTAAGTAATAACGGAAGAAATTTTTGGTAACAATCCGCAACGTTTATAGAGATGTTGGCCAAAATGTTCGAAAATTTAAAAATAATGAGGACAGTGTACTCCGCGGAGGGTCCTGCAAAGCGGTCGCAGAGCGGCTATAAGCAGAGCGGCCTGTTCCGCAGTGTGCATTGTCTGATTGATTTTGCTTGAAAGAGCTCCATCTTCATTTTTCCAGATACAAGTTCCAAGGAGGCGAGTGGAGTCAGAATGGGCCTGGTGAGAGTTACACCACCCACGGAGTCTGGCACGAAGACGGCCCACGTCCCGGAAGCGAGTGGATGAGAAGATTTGCTTGTTTCAGCAAGCTAAAGGTCACCAACAACCTTGACGATCCAGATCCGAACCATGTAAGTTACTTTGAGAGGGAGAGAGCAAGATAGTGCGCAGAGAAGTCAGCGTATCATACAATACGCGCATTGTTCCCATGTCACCTTGTATGCTTCTGGCAACAATATCAATTAGGGCAGATGACATGTTGTGATACACCAACAATAGAGTATCCATTACTATAAGCCGACAAACTCTACAGCCAGATGACAATATGAGATAAACACCAGATGTTATCTCTTGAGATCATGAAGTCTTAAGATATATGCTTGAAACATGAAAAAATATCAACCCCACGGACTCTCAACAAGTCAAATTTGCAGGTCTTTGTTCACTCTATGCACAAGTATGTACCAGTGCTCACAATCTTCAGAGTACTGTAAGTTTCAATCTCCACAGAAAACCATTAATTTATGAATTTGCAGTGGCAATCCATATGTTTCAATGTTCGGCACTTATAGAGAGGAGGTGGGACAATTCAGATTCGATGATGCGTCTTTCATAGCTGTGACAGCGTATCAGGTAAGGATTGAGAGAGAGAGGGGGAGAGAGAGAGGGAGAGACTGGCTTCACACCCACAATCCAACTATTCAGAACAACGACATCAAAAATCTGAAGGTTGAAAAGAACAAGTATGCCAGAGGGTTCAGAAACGAAAGAAAGCGCACTTCGACTTCTCCAGACACTCAGGAGCCAAAACGAAGAGCTCTCCAAGAGATTCAGCCACCATCGTGGTCCGCCAACGTCCAGATGCCACCACACCATCACCACCAACAGCAGCAGCAGCATCACCAACAACAGCAAACCTCTCAAGCCTACTACCCACCCCAATTCCAAGTTCATCCCCAGATGGCCTACACCAATGGTCACCAAGCACACCAAGACTGGATGTACTCCCAGTCACAATTCCATAATCAATACTATTGCCAACCCTACTTTGGTGATTTCACTTATTAGGCAAAACGAGTTTCAAAACTTTCAAATCTCGCGGGTGCAAAGAAAAACAATAATGGGTGTAGACAAACTGTAGATAAATTCCCCCTATCCCCCGGTTACATTTCGTAACCACCATTAGTAATTTACTATATTTTGAGTTGTTTGTATTATTGTAGAATTGCTACATATTTGTAAATAAATCTAAAAATTACCTTTGTTGTTCCAGATAGAATTCGGGCAGGGGCCCGGCGAATTTCGCTACGCTCGCGGTGGATGCGGTTTATTTGGAGGTCTGGAAATTGATTTTGAGGACAGGGGAGAGAAAAGGGGGATTGAGAGAGAGAAAGAGAGAGAGAAAGAGAAAGAGAAAGAGAGAGAGAGAGAGAGAGAGAGAGAGAGAAAGAGAGAGAGAGAGAGAGAGAGAGAGAGAGAGAGAGAGAGAGAGAGAGAGAGAGAGAGAGGGAGAGAGAGAGAGATTCACCTTTAAGTGTCCCAAACTGCAGTTTCAAATCTTCGGTCAGTTCAGAACAGTTTGACACAGGGTTCTCCGTATACCGTTTCAAAAGTTCCAATGGTAAACATTTCGCCGATCCGAGAGGTCTTACAGTACCCAATTTACAAACACAACGCCACGTTCCACCGACAACCTGAAAGAACGACACTCCAGTTTACACTTCCTAAACTTACGATGCAAATCTGCCCAAGTTCGGGTCTACATGGATTCTGGTTGGAGCACAGTTGAGGTGCACCGAGGGAGAGAGTGTTGTCGGAGAGGCGCTTCTTGCGGCCGTCAGGACAGGTTGATTCTGAAGTTGTTTTGATTGCATAGTATAGTGGTTAACGCTTTTATCTTTTACGCTAGCATCGCAGGTTCGACCACCGTGCGGCGTAAGTTTTTTCCAAACATACCCATATTCATATTGAGCGTCTCATCACTCCCATCCTCGCAGTCCCAGACGCCGTTGCCGACCTCATCGCGAGAGACGCATCTTGTTCGTCCACAAGCGCAGAGGAATTGGCTCACGGTGCACTCTGAAATGGACCATGAAATTCTGAGGATTTGGAATTCGTTAAATAGGAGGTTATAGGACTAATCTCGTTGAAATTGTGGTTCGAAAACCTATAGGAGATACATGTTCTCTACTTTACAGCGAGTATTCCCCACTTCCAACATCTCAAATCGCGGAATCTACATATGATTAGTACCGCCATAAAGTGTAGATATGATTTTTACACATCTATCATTCACCTTCATCGGAACCATCAAGACAGTCGTCAACACCGTCTTGAAAATGTCTCCCATCGATGCATTTTGATCCATCTGCACAAGGAAATTCGCCTTGGGAGCATGCTGAAGGTTTTCAATGTTATTAAGGTTTTCGTGGTGTTTTTTTGTCCCTGGCTACCATCATACCATCTAACTGTACAGGATACATTTTTAAATTTTTAATCTGAAAAAAACGTCATTTGAATATACACTGTTACAGTAACGCCTGGTACAGTATTATACAGCATCGTTAACGTACAATAGTTTATCCGTTAAAAATTTTGTTCAATTCGGTCAATTACGGTGGAAATTGCGAGTTTTTTGTGCATTTTTCCGTGATCGTCGGTGTTTAGTCCGCACAATTTTTTTTCAATGAGAGAGAGAGAGTAAAACTAACGTTCATCACTAGCATCGGTACAGTCTTTTTTTCCATCCAAAAACTTTGATGGATCTATGCATTTGCTCCTATCTTTGCATACGAAAAAATGTGCAGCACAACCTGAAAGAAAAATTGTGATTCTTTCAAAAAGTAAATTTACCTT
>OZ022252.1:15368776-15396276 GCA_963978915.1 Caenorhabditis parvicauda
TCTTCGATTGACCCCTACTTAATTACAGCGTTACTTGTTACTAATGCACTAGACTCCTTCTCGGATGGGGCAAACCCATTCATCATATTATTACTATACTTGGGAAGAGGAGGAGGTATCGGCTGGCTGGATGGACGACCTTGCCCACACTTCTCGGGATGCCACAGAGTCATAAAACTCATTGACAACTCTATTCTGGGCACTTATCACAGTCTGATGGTATTTATAATGTTATTATTGATGCACATTCAAATAGGTAATTTGTTCGTGAAGAATGGCAACACACATATATCGCTAAAAGCATGGCTGTTTTCAAACGCGCTCTAATCTCAATTTTGCAGAATGAGTACGGTAGGAGTCGGGACTCTCACAACGAACAGTTAGATCTTTGTGAATTTAAATTATCATTCTTACTTTCAGATCATTGAAATTAAAGGCTCATTACGTAAATCGTTCTTGCACATATCTTCCTCTACCTGTAAAAAGTCTGACCTCCGTAAATCGGTTACTTAGTTACCGTAGCAGTTTCGCTTTGAAATACATGAACGATTAAGTAATGCGCCTTCAATTTCAATGGACTGAAAGTAAGAATAATAATTTAAATCCACAAAGATCTAACTGTTCGTTGTGAGAGTCCCGACCCTACCGTACTCATTTTACAAAAATGTGTTTTTATGATAAAAAAAATGTGTTTTCATGATAGAAAACATTATACAAGCCATTGTTCTATCACTACCTGCACCGTTCGTTGGAACTCATCTCATTTTCCAGTTCAAACATACAGTATTTCGTACTGTAACTGAACCTTTACCTTTCAAATGAAAGAAAAAGTTTCTTTAGTCTTATTCATTGCAGTTCCGAGAAAATCAGACTATAAACCTTTCATTCATGGAATCGGAAAAGTCGTAAGAAGTGCGCAAAGGTAAGAAAGGTCAGAAAGACATTTTTTGACCGACAGAAAATTTCATTCTGAAAGTTCAAACTTTCACATTCCTACAGGAACATGTGAAATTTTCAAGACGTCAGACCACGCACTGCGCATCACACATATCTAGCAAAAAGTCTGACCGATTTCAAACTCGCGGCAGTCGCATTTTTGTAAAATTAGTACGGTAGGGTCGGGACTCTCACAACGAACAGTTAGATCTTTGTGGATTTAAGTTATTATTCTTACTTTCAGTCCATTGAAATTGAAGGCGCATTACTTAATCGTTCATGTATTTCAAAGCGAAACTGCTACGGTAACTAAGTAACCGATTAACGGAGGGCAGACTTTTTTACAGGTAGAGAAAGATATGTGCATCAGGGATGAGTAAGTATAGCCGCTCTGCAATCGTTTTGCGAAACTTTTCGCAGAGCGCACTCACCTTATTATTTCATTTTCTAATGTTTTTACTAATGTTTCAACTCATTTCCCTCGTTTTCTCATCTCTATAAATGTTGCGGATTGCTTTCAAGGTTAGTTTGACCTACTTCGAAAATTTTTCCGTCACGATTCGAGACTCTGGAATAAAAAAAGGTTGGAAGAAAAACATTTTCTGAACTACAGTAACTGAAATTTGATCTACTCTATCGATTAATCCGCCAATTGCTTTGCTTACGCTTTTCAACTACGTTCACCGCAGTCAGGACCCTCCTTCTCGAGCTCTTACCATGTCTTCTGTAGCCCGTCTTGCAGTCAAGTACCATCAACCTAATCAGCTCATCGAGAACTACCAAGCACTGTCCATCCGCACCGCACTGTCACGCGATCCTCTTCCAGCCGCGGCTAATTAACATACTTGTTATTATTACTTCACTGGTCCACTGTTTGCTTTACATTCGCATCGAGACGGTAAGACAATGCCACTTGGCACTTTGACGGCTGCTATACAATACTGTATCTGGTTACTGTGGTAGGAGAGACACCGACACACCGACGCTCAGCTGGGAATCTGTTCAGCTTACATGTTTGGTGTTTGGGTACTTTACGCGTCGAGATTGACGCCGTGTTGCAGATCAGGCACAAGTAAAGGTAATGATAGATAGATGGAAGTGGTTCTTCACTAATTTGGTTCTCCTAGCCTTTCTCGAATCAACCGGAGAATAGAAAAATACCGTAGGTACTTCGAACAGTACACATAGCTTCCTCTATCTGTAAAAAAGTCTGGCCTCCGTGAATCGGGTACTTAGTACCGGAGCAGTTTCGCCTTGAAATACAAGAACGATTTACGTAATGAGCCTTTAATTTCAGAATGGACTGAAAGTAAGAATAAAAATGTAAATCCACAAAGATCTGACTGTTCGTTGTGAGAGTCCCGACTTCTACCGTACTCATTCTGCAAAATTGAGATTAGAGCGCGTTTGGAAACGGCCATGCTTCTAGCGATATATGTGAGCGATTCTTCACCAAATTTGTTCTCCTAGCCTTTTTCGAAACAACCGAAGAGTACAAAAAATACCGTAGTAAGTACTTCAAACAGTATAAACCCAAAAAATGTAAGTTGAACAGATTCCCAGGTGAAAAAGCGTCGATGAGTCGGTCTCTCACCACAGTAACCAGCTACAGTATTGTGGCATTTTCTTACTGCGGTATACCGTCTCGATGCGAATGCAAAGCATATCGCAAAAAACCAAAGATTTGACTGAAATCGGATCTAAAAAGGTTTTCATAGCCATGTTCCAAAAAAAGACGAAAACTTTATTCACAGAGTTTAGGAGCGGAAATAAACCGAGTTTCACACAGACAGAGATCAATCAATCAATTCACAGTCATGTTAACTACAAGTAATATGGAATGTTAGTAGTGGTTAGTTAGAACGAACACATTCGAGGTGCAACTTTGATGGAATAGGAAAAAGAGATGAAGAGAGGACACGCTCAATAGTTTCAATCTAGTCTGATAGTCTGTTCTATCAGTCAGTATTTGGGTTTCATATCCATAAGAGTCTGTGAAAACGAGTAAGAAAGCATTTTCGGAACTTATCTCTATACTCAATTTTTGGCCTTCACACACCGCGCTAAGCGCAGTAGAAAAGTGTCGGATCAAGCAGCGAGGGGAGGCGACCAATAAGCAGCGAGCACAAACCCTGCCCCTTCGTAAAGCCTGCATCGCCGTAGATCAAATTACAATTACTGTAGTTTAAAAACTTTTTTCTCTGACGTTTTTTCAAACATCATGATAAAAAGCTAGTTACGAAGGAAAGTTACACGATTTGCAATTTTTCAACAGCAATTGGCGAAACAGATTCGCTTGTTAAAATGAGAAAAATAGGACAAAAGATTGAAAAAAATATTGATGTGCGAACGCGCCCTAAAGCGAATTTTCGTTTGATATAATTTGCGTGCAACGCGTCTAATCGATGACGACCACCTTTAGCTCGGTGTGCTCCACGCGAAATCATAATGAAAATGTAAAAATATAGTTACCAATAGCGCCAACTTTTTGTTTGAATATTATTTTCATAGTTTCAGCGCTATAAAACTGATATTACTGAAACAACAAAAGTAATATTCAAGCTAGTATCAAACTAATTTCGAAAAATTGCTAATTTGTGTTTAAACGTACCCAAGGACGCCACAAGTTTTACATCTACATTGCAAATTCGCATCTTCACATTATTTTCCAATCATATGAAACGTTTGACGCACTAGTATGGACGAAATATGAGCCCAGAAAGAATAGTAAAAAAAAAGATACGTACTATACAAGTACTCTCAACCTTTCAAAAGCCTGGAGAATAAAGTGGTCTGCCGCAGTCAGGACTTCGCGCAACGGGGCCGAAAAATGAGAAACGTCGAAAAAATTTAACTTTTGGGTTTTCACTTTCTTATATATCTAGGTCGAAGGAGAAAAGTAAGAAAATCGGAAATTCTTTTGTTGATAAAACATACTATCAGAAATTCAGAAAATCCTACAACGGAAATCATGATAAATGAAAACTTACTTATGGGCGATTCGGAATTCCATTGTAATAGTCTGAAATAAGTTAGAAATTTTGTAACAGTGAAAATATGTATAACTGGAAAATGATGAAATCATCAGTCTCAAATTTTCAAACAGCTTTCCGAACCGCCCATATTTAGAATAGAAACTAAAAGAACCTCAAGGTTTTTTCATAGGGGTAGCTTGATTGACAATCGGAGACATGTCGAACGTCTCCAGCGTCATCAACTTCTTCTTTTTCGGGGTCCAACCCAAATCTGCGCGGAAGTGAGACGGACTTTCAAAGTTGACTTCGAATTCTCCTTCTTCTGCAAAACTTCAGTGTTATCAAGGGTCAAGGTCGTTTTCAGATTTTTCCATGGAGTTCTTTCAGAGCTCAATAATATCAACCTTCACATTTTTTTAAATACAGTGCGTCCCAAAAAAATAGAATCACCTGTTTTGGAGACCATAACTTTTTCCATAGTCATAGTTTGAATTTGTCCTCCCAGTATGTTAAAGACAAAATATTTATCAATAATATTATTCCGAGTTCACTTGGTTAGGGTTCGTGGTTTTCGAGTTATAGATGTGAGATGAGTTTTTACCCCAACAATGAGCGTCCCAAAATAATACTATCAGTAATCTCGTACGACTGACTGGAAGTATAACAATTGGTTTTCTAATTTTTTTTCTATAGTCAATATTCAATTTCGAACAAATATCACTAATCTCTAAATCGCAAATAGTCGAAACAAATTTTTTAGAAGTCAAAACAGAGTGAAAATCGAAAATTGTTGTCATTTAGCTCTATGAAGCAAAATTTTGGCTTTCTTTATGTAAGATGTCTGTAATTATGTTCAAAATTTAGTGAAAAATTTTTAAAACTTGAGAAACCGAAGTTCAGTGACAATAATGAAAAGTTAGGATGTCGTGAATGGCCACAAACCAACAATGATGAGTCTATTTCAGAAGTTTGTGTTCTCAATTTTGCTCATGAGTGGTGTGATCAGTGTCAAAATTGAAGGTAAATAGATTTCAAATCATTTGTTCAAAAAACAAAAGTAAGGAACACTCAAATAAAATTTTAAATGCGATTTTCTGTAGCGGGTGGTAAACACGAAAAAATAAAGTCTAAAAATTTGTGATAAAATCAACGTAAAGCTGTTATAGACATTGAAACTCATCACATAGTTTCATCTGACAGAGAGAATCAGCTCACAGTTGTCCTGATAGAATGCGCTCATGTTTGTATATTTTGAGCTCGACTCTGCTTAATGAAGATTCTCTGATAAAACTCCTCCCTCGTTTTTCATTGATAAAACAGCTTCAAAGTGACCGTTTTTCACTTTCTTTCTTCAACAAGTTTTCGAAATTCATTCAACTTCCAGTTATGACACTGATCACACCACTCATAAGCGAAATTGATAACACAAGTTTCTGAAATAGACTTATCATTGTTGGTCAGTGGCCATTCACGACATCCTAACTATTCATTATTGTCACCGAACTTCGGTTTCTCAAGTGTTTAAAGTTTGCCACTGAATTTTAAACAGAATTGCAGACATCTAACATAAAACCAAGCCGAAATTTTTCTTCACGGAGCGAAATTTCAACAATTTTCGATTTTCACTCTATTTCGCCTTCTAAAAAAATTGTTTCGACTTTTTTCGATTTCGAGACCAGTGGCATTTGTTTAAAATTGAATTTGTACCATAGAAAAAATCAGAAAACCAATTGTTATACTTCCAGTCAGTCGTACGAGACCACTGATAGTAATATTTTGGGACGCTCATTGTGGGGTAAAAACTCATCTCACATCTATAACTCAAAAACCACGAACCCTAACCGAGTGAACTCAAAAAAATATTATTGATAAATATTTTGCCTCTAACATACTGGGAGGACAAATTTCAAATATGACTATGAAAAAAGTTATGGTCCTCAAAATAGGTGATTCTATTTTTTGGGACGCACTGTATTTTGTTTATGTTTTTTATAAAATAAACTCACCGATAATTGGTGAAGGTGCACGAGGCTTTTCCGACATCATGCTCACATCTGGCATAATTTGCGAGTCTTGCATTGAGCACATGGAAACGTCTTCTTTCGCGGCTTGCTGAATTTTTGAAATTTAGTTATGTCTCACATCAGAGTTGCACGGAAGTAGATTTTTGAAAACGGGTCGGAAGTGAAATTTTTCAGCGAAAGTCGAAAGTTGAAGGTCGGGAGTGCAAAAAAATCGAAAAACCCAGAGATATTGTATTTCCGCTCATTCTCAGATGAACTAGAGTGAGAGAGAGACAAAAATTTCATTTTCATTTTCCGTCATTACTCACAAAATTCACCTCACTAAAAAAATTTTAAAGGGAGTCGGAATTCCGTGCAACTATGTCTCACACTGATCGAAACAAGCGTGGAACGTATTTTATCGAATTCAACAATTCGTTTCGTTAGTTCGATTAAAACAATCATCGAGTTCGTTAAAAGTGGGAAAATCGTTAAGATAACACTCGAGGGTTTGAGGAGAATGGTTAAATAGTAACTAAAACATTATCGGTTCACGGTGTAACACTTTCGGCCATTCTAAAAATGGGCGTAACGGGGGTGGGACAACCTAGGATGGTCGGTCAAAAATCGCTTAGTTGCAAAATTTTCAAATTGAGACCTCAACTACATTTTCGATATCAATACTTTGGTTAGTCTCCCCAAAATATCTTACAACAACTTTAACAACAATTTTCTTATTCATTAAGCACTAAAATTAAGCAGAATACATGGAATAAATGGGCAAAAATACTAAAAGACGGCTGCAAAGCGGTCATCCGGAGCGAAAATTTAAATCTATTGATTGAGACCGAATGATTCGCGGCTTTTTTGAAACGCCAACTCGATTTTTTTGATCTTGGCACTCCGTGCGGCTTTGTACCGTCAGATCTGATTCACTTGAAAAATCACAATCTCGAGATAACTACCAGAAGTAACGTCTACAAGATTGAATACATTTTTCAAGATTTAAAAACATCATAAACTAATTTTTCCAACATGATTATGAAATTTACTCTCGCAAACTATCAAAAATCTCACCATTGAAACGACCATGCACTCATTCATAATGTTGATGTTCAGCGATAGTTGATTCGTGTCAACATCAACGACACTTTCTTCAATCTCGTCTGAACATTTGGGATGGCTTTTTTTCCAAATTATTGGGGAATTATAACATTTTTGTAAAAAAAAAACTCACCTTCTTCATTATCACGTTCAACCTTTCGTACGGGCGATAGGTCATCATTCTGAATTTCTCACTTATTAATATGATATCTCTCTCGCTCCCCTCCTCTCACTCTCTCTCTCTCTCTCCGTCTCTCTCGAAAAAAAAAACTCACAAACACTTTCGAAATATCAGCAGACGATTCATCGAGTTGTTCGCAGGAGACAAAAGAATCATCGTCTTCTGCCTGAAATCCACTCCATGTAATGCCGTTTTACACAAAGATAGGAAAACACGTTGAAAACCCATGAAAACTTCTGATCACAGTGTTTTTCACTTCTCAAAATTTCAAATTCACAAGAAAATTTCACATACTTGAAAAAGACGCCTTGCAAACGAGACGTTCGACCGCATTGATTCATCAAACTCGTCAACTTCCTCTCTAGAATTGTCTTCGTATACAAATTCGGGTCCTGCAAAACTTGATTCATATAAGAAAAACGCGGAAGCAAACCTAACAGCTTCTTCAAATCCAGCTCACTGTTGGATGGTATTGTCACTTCTGTTTGCGTTTTGATGTTCCTCATACGACGAAGTTTTCTGAATTCATTTTTTGTGTAAGAAGAATGATATCCAGATGGAAAAAATGAGTTTATCTTTTAGAATATATTAATGGTCAACTTTTTGTACCTCCAGAAGTTATGAGCTGATTTTGGCGACAACTCTCTGCGTTCTGGCGACACCCCGTATCCGATGAGTTTTTACGCTGTCATCGGAGTCAGAAGCATATAGATTGAAAGTCATAGAACAAATTTTGTTTCAATGTTTTTGAAAGTCATAATGTGAAAATTTGAAGACATTTAATGAATTCTGCGCCACGTGGCAGCGGTTTTACAACCGACCAATACTTACGGCGCACCCTGTACAACTTTCTTACAGTTCTGGCTAAATTACACGCTCGATTGATCTGAATGTGCTAAACACCTGTTCCAACGAAAAAACAAACATCAATTCGGTTAAAACAGTGTTTGAGAAATTTTGTAGCCTAGTTAGTCCCTATTCCCACTTTCATTTGACCCCGCTGTAAATGGATAAAAATACTATCATAATAACTATCACTACTTTGCCGTGAAACACATATCTAGCAAACAGTCTGACCGATTTCAAACGAGCGCCAGCCGCTTTTTTTGTAAAATGAGTACAGTAGGAGTCGGGACTCTCACAACGAACAGTTAGATCTTTGTGGATTTAAATTATTATTCTTACTTTCAGTACATTGAAATTAAAGGCGCATTACTTGAATCTTTCTTGTATTTCGAGGCGAGACTGCTACGGTACTAAGTAACCGATTTACGGAGGTCAGACTTTTTTACAGGTAGATGAAGCTATGTGTGAAACGATTGAAAAATAACCAATTTCGAACAGTCGGAAAGAAATATCAGAGTGGGTGATGAATTGCGCTCTCTGAATAAAAACTAGGGTGTGTTTGAGGTATCGTATCAACATAGTTCATCCAGAACCCGCTGGTCGAGTACCAGAAGCAGAAATACAACATAACGGACTTTCTTGAATTTTCTCACAGTTACTTTGAGAAACACGATCAAATCTATCGAGAACTCAGCGATTTAACACAATAAAACATACTTTCTCGGTCGTTGAATGGGTGAAGACGTCGCGTAAGCCACCTTGTGTGCTTCATTCTTCCTCACAAGATTGCAAAGCTTTTCCGAGAACATTTTGACGCTGATTTGTGAAGATGGTGATCCGTTGGTATCCTTTTCCGCCCCTCTCAGTTGCAAATGTCTTGGGCCATCTGGTGATGGTATGACTGGCATGTTTTTCGACCAGTACTCTTGGATTTTTTCGTGCATCATAGATTCTACTACTGGATCACTGTAAAATGGGCATTGGGAAGAATCTGTGAATAACTTTCCGATTAGAATTTTCTGAGTTCCAATATGATACTTTCATACCAGAGTTGCACGGAATTCCGACTTCCGTCCTTTTTTTCGTTCGCAACTTTCATTTTAAGTTTCACTTCCGGCAAGGACATTTTTTCGTGAGATGAATTACATGTTCCATACTAAGAGAAGGAATTCAGAAATTTCCTACAGTCATCCAACAGAATTAGGATTCAGCAAAATAGAGTTTCTTGAGAAAACAAAAATTGGGATTTGAATGAAATTTCACTCACGGCGAATGGACGATCGACAACTCCTGTTCAGTGAAATGAACCGGCTTGAGCATCGAGAGTTGTTCAATAGACCACTGGAACTTTCCATCTTTTTCGGGTGAATCCTGAGAAACTCCCAATGCCGGTATGAAATCATGAAATCTTACCGACGAGAGCATAAAATTAGGACTAAAGTGAAGACTTTTGTGCAAATCTTCATATTGTATGGAATCAAACGGATTTTTGCTCCGACTCGCTATCCAAGAAGAAACGTTCAGTTCGCTACCTTTCGATGTGTTATCCGCCGTCTTTGAACTAAAAATCACATGTGTTGTGTGATAACTTCAAAACGTACCATCCAGGCGACTCATATGAAGTCTTGTTCTGCACCGAACTTGTACTGTTCTCCGTTATTCGTAACGAGCAATCACTGTTTTCAGTATTCCTTGATGAGTAACCACTTTCCTCTTTCTGGGATATTTTTTCATACTGCAGATTGAAAGAAAACTCACGATACGTAGAGGTGATTTGAACAACTTTGACGAAGTGTCATTACACTTTCGATTATTTGACCTAATAGGAGATATCGTCCAATCTGAAAAAGAAATATTTCGTTTCTAATAAATATCTTTAAAAACTTGATATTCGATAAAAAGGAAAAACACTCACCTTTTTTCAAGTGCGATACAGTCGAGTTGGGTCCTTGATCAAATGCGGTACTGTTCAACTCATTCTCATCATTTTCATAAAACGACGAAGCATTGAAATCCATCTAGCACCCAGTTTCTTCGGAAGAGAAATGTCGGATGTAAAAAAGAAAATTTGAATACGTGCCAATGGGTAGCGCGCTCTTCTGATAATACTCACCGCGCTATTTCAAAAGTTTAAAATTTTATTTTCCCTCTATCATCTCCGAACTTTTTCTCATTACAGATGAGTGTGAGCAACGAGAATGTTCACCCGAATAGTCAGGAAGCAGCAGATAGAAGAGATCTTTCACTGAAAGACTACAAAATGCTCGAAAAAATAGGAGAAGGTGTGAATTTTGCGTTTTGAAACCACATTCGGTCGTTCAGGAACATATGGTGTAGTGTACAAAGGTTCTTGCCTCAGAACGGGCGCTATAGTGGCGATGAAGAAAATCAGATTGGAGAATGAAGAATCAGTTCGTATTGTCTTTCAAACCTTCTAACTTTTTCTGACAGGGTGTACCACAAACGGCAATCAGGGAAATTTCATCATTGAAAGAGATTGATCATCCGAATGTAGTAAAATTACATGGAGTTGTCTCTCAGGTTTGGGTCACGCTGTACGTGTTGTATGATTTTAATTCAGAAAGAGAAACTTTTCCTCATATTCGAATTTTTATCGATGGATCTGAAAAGAAAAATAACGGATATGCCTGCTGGCCAGAACTTTGATCCTATGACTGTTCGGAGTTATCTATTCCAGGTATTCGTTTTTTTCTTCTTATTATTTCAAGATGTTGAGGTCTGCCAAGCAATGTGTTACTGTCACCAACGTCGTTTCGTCCATCGAGACTTGAAACCACAGAATCTTCTTGTCGACGACAAGGGAGCCATAAAAATAGCCGACTTCGGATTGGTTCGAGCAGTCGATGTCCCTATGAAAGTGTACACTCATGAAGTTGTGACACTCTGGTACAGAGCTCCAGAGATTCTTCTCGGAGCATCAAAGTATTGTATGGCTGTGGACATGTGGTCGATTGGATGCATCTTTGCCGAGATGATCAACAAAAAGCCATTGTTCCCCGGTGACTCGGAAATCGATCAGCTCTTCAGGGTATTTAGGTGAGATTTTGATATGTTTAAAATTTATGATATTTGACGTTATAAAACTCTGATAGGATGTTTTATCACTTTTCAATCAGCAAAATATTTAAAAATTCAAACAGTAGCAATTTAAAATATTTGAAAATAAAATAATGAGGTCAGTGCGCTTCGCGGAGGGTTTTGCAAAGCTGTTGCGGAGCGGCTATTTGCACTTATCTCTGCTCCGCAGTGTATGAAGTTGTCTTGGAAACTTCGAAAGTTTTGAAACGAAACACGGTGTAGCCAATTTTTTTCGGAAATAATTTCAAAAAGTTCGAAAAATGATAGATTTCGACACATTGAAAGAATAATCCACTTCATTCCAGAATACTGGGCACACCAACTGAACTGGATTGGGAAGGAGTCAGCAAACTACCAGAATACAAGCCGACATTCCCTCAGTGGGCAGCACGTAACCTACGCGATGTGATTTGCGATAAATTGGGACGATCACTGATCGACGATGCCGGTTTGGACCTTCTCAAATCGTTCCTCATTTATGATCCATGGCAAAGAATCTCGGCGAAGAGGACACTCAAACATCCATATTTTGACAGTGTAAGTTCTAATTTTCACATTTTGGATCGAGAAAGGACCAAAAACTACACTTCTCTCATTGAGTGCTGCCATTTTAAAATAATAACATCTTTCAGCTTGACACATCCACTCTACCCGCAGGAAATTTCAGAGGAGAGATGGTATTCGGCCACTAACCAACTAATTTTAAGTTTCGTATTTTGTTTTCAATAGAATTCGTGTAAATAATTCAATTTCCGTCCGGTGCTAAAATGTTTAATTTGTGAATAAAGTTTGCGAATATGTCCGTTTCTCATTTGTAGGTTGAAACTACACGTAAACGTGTAATGTTTCTGTGCTACAGTTCATTACAAGAAAATGATGTACTGTGGTTACGTGAGTGTGGAGTCTGCGGTGATCACACGCGCACCAACGCTTACGCAATAATGCACACAGCCACGTTGCTCTCAATTTTTGCTCTTTTTTTTTGTTTTGCCTCGTGAGTTGGATCCATCTAGTTATATTTAGAGTGAATATTCGATACAGTTCACTGTCCCATATTCCAGTCAGTATGAGGTTCGATGTTACGAAATTTTTATTCTTTCTAAATTCAATATCGAAAACACAAATAAACTCTTAGGAACTATGTCTTTTTACGAGAAAACTGGATCGAGTGCCGCCGGTACGAATCACAGAAGAACATGGGACTCGGTAAAGTTCGATCGTAAACTTTATTCAAAACAATTTTGTAGGCGACGTACAGTTTAGCTGCGCAGAAGCGTATACTCGATGAACAAGAAGAACTTGATATTGCATCAGGAAAGAAGAAGAAAGATCACAGCGTAGATGAATTCGGTAACAAAATCAAACGAGAACTGCTTCAAGCTCGTGACTACAAGGTGAATTTAATAAATATTGATGTCGGTTATGTTTTAAATTCTAGGTGGACCTAGATTCCAAAATCGGAAAATCTGTGGTCATCAACAAAGCAACTCCATCAGCTGAAACTGGAGGATTCTATTGCAACGTATGTGACTGTGTTGTGAAGGATTCTATCAATTTTCTCGACCATATCAATGGAAAGAATCACCAAAGGTTTTTTGCAATGATTTCAGCTAAATTCATCAGATGGTTTTAGGAATATGGGAATGTCAATGAAAATCAAAAAAAGTACAGTTGAAGATGTCAAAAACAGATTCAAACTTATGAAGGAAAAGAGTGAGTTTTTGTCCATTACAATTTTGTTTGGAATTTTGTTCCGTTTCTAGAAGGTGAACAGAATAAAATTCAGAGGAGCGAGAAAAGAAAGAAAAACAAGTGGAGTCCATGCTGGAAGACGTGAAAGAAGAAGAAATGAGAATGACCGACTATAAAAAGTCGAAGAAGCATGACGGAGTGAAGGCACGGAAAAGGAAGCACGATGACGACGAACCCGAAGACAGCAACGAACTAGACCCAGAACTTCAAGGAATGATGGGCTTTGCTTCTTTTGGAGGGGCGAAAAAGTGATTTTTCAATAATTTGCTCATTTTCTCGTTGATCTCTAATAAATTCTTGAAATCCCGTTTTTTATCATTTTTCTATCACAAGAGTTCAAACCTCTTTTCACTATCTCTCACCATATTCTCTATTTTTCATCCAATTTGTTTACAGGGAATGATTCTGAAAAACTTTCTACTGTTAGCCATTTTTGGCTTTGTTGGAGCTCAGGTTCCAACCATTGATGAGAAGGTGAGGGTAAAATTTGAATAATGTTCACTCTTTCATACAGGTTCAAAACCTCTATGACCTCACCAACCGTAATCCGATCATAAAGCTGAACATGGACAAGTGGAAGTTGTACGTTCGCCAGCAACCAAGAAACTACTCGATGATGGTTATGTTCACGGCTCTGTCGCCGAACGTCAACTGCCCTATCTGCAAGTGAGTTTTTTTTTGTGAATTTTGTGCTATCAATATGCACCAGAGTTGCACGGGAATAAAATTTTTCAAAACGGAAGTCTGAAGTGAATTTTTCAAGGGGAAGACAGATGTGAAATTTTTCACTGAAGTACAAAAAAGTAGAAAAAATTCAATGATATCGTATATCCGCTCATTCTTAGATGAACTAAACTGAATAGAAAACGATTTCATTGTCTCTACGGTCATTTTTCACGAAATTCACCACACGAAAATGTTTTTCTTGGCGTAAGTGGAATTTGTCAAACGGAAGTCGTGAGTGAAAAAAAAATACGGAAGTCGTGATTCCGTGCAACTCTGTTATTCAAAAAATTATATATATATTCTGTCAATTCTAGTTAGCGGCAAAACGTGAATCCAAATTTGCTGTTACAGACCTGCCTTCCAAGAGTTCCAAATTGTGGCCAACTCGCAGCGTTACATGATGTCAGCAAAAGACCGTGCCTCCGTCTTCTTCGCAATCGTCGACTACGAAGATGCTCCACAGATCTTCCAACAGATGAACCTCAACACGGCACCAATGCTCTACCACTTTGGACCAAAGCAAGGAGCCAAGAAGAAGCCAGACCAGATGGATTTCCAGAGACACGGTTTCGACGCTGATGCCATTGCCAAGTTCATTGCTGAACAGACTGACCTCCATGTGAGTGTTTCATTGATTGAACATGAGTTTGTTGTGAAATAGCTCCAGTGAAGAGTGGTTACAGTGTTTTTTATGTGCTTTTCAAAAATCATCAAGTTGGAAGAATTTTGGGTCTCTTATCAAAAAGCAGAAAATATTTTTATCATTTTTAGATTCGTGTCTTCCGTCCACCAAACTACACGGCCACCATCACCATTCTTCTCTTGGCTCTCCTGGTTGGATCACTTCTCTACTTGAAGAGAAACAGCCTTGAATTCATTCGCAACAGATCTAGCTGGGGAATCATTTGCCTCGTGAGTTTTTCGTTTGTCCCCGAAAAGTTGAGGTTTTGTCTGATTATCTGACCATTTTCAGTACCTATTCCATGATTAATCTTTCAATTTTTTCCGAAAAAAAAACAAACAAACTTCCGAAGATATGTTTATAAAGCGCGCCTTTTGTTTGGAACTCATGTAAAAACCATGGAAAGTTGGAAACAAAATATGACACTTTATATTAATTTTGTGAAAAGAGCTGGATTTATTCAAATTCAACAGTCAAAAAAGAATGTCACATGTTTCAGGTCATCACCTTTGTTTTCCTGTCGGGACAAATGTGGAACCACATTCGTGGACCTCCATTCGTCATTACAAACCCACAGACAAGAGAGACCAACTTTGTCCACTCTTCTACTCAATTCCAGGTAATTTTGGAATATAAAAATATGAAAATTTAACGTTGCGAACAATTGAGCGCTTTCTCAATTCTACCATTTTCATCTAAATCGAATCTGTGTGATTTTGAGTATAAAATTCATATTTTATTGCGTTTCATTATTTTTGTTTCGAAAGATAGCGATATTATCAAAAACTTGAAAATTGAAAAACAACTTTTCTGAACGTAGCTTCATCAGATTTTCATCTTGTCTAGATCGTCCAAGATTTCTAAACAATTCTTCAAAAAACAAAGCTGACATGGGAAGTATATGAAAGCCCGGAGAATCTATGAGGGGTGAGTAGTCTCATAGGTTTTCAAATATGGTGAAGACGATGGAACTGCTCTCAGATGTTGCTTCACCGACCTCGTTTAGGAGTTATGACCAAAAATAGAATACACACGCAATTTTCAAAAAAGTGGGATCTGTAATGTTGAAGAATTCTGTCGTGAAAAGGAGCGAATGAGTGAACATGGAATTGACGCAAAATTTGTGTCTTCGTGGTAAAGTGGTCAAAGCTCACGCCTTTCATTTTTCACGGCAAAGTTCGATTCTCACTTGATACACGTTTTTTGCCCGAGAAATACTACAACGATTCATCACTTGTGATCAAGGCTCATATTATGAACACTTGTGTATCTCTTTCCGATTTTGGACCCAAAAAATTTTGTCTCAGAATCGACTGAAAACGTAGGAATTGATAGATTCAATCATTCTGAATCGTTTGGAATAGGTCTCGCCTCTGGAAATCTGCTAGGAGTCGAGTTACAGAAGGTGAAAGTTGGACGATTTTTAACGTCCACTTCAGATGCATGTAACTTCGGAATCGAGCCTCAGAATCCAGACAGACTAAGTTTTCCGTGCATCTCGAACCTTTAAAATTCAATAAAATGCAAAATCTCAACAGTTTTTCTTACCCAACATCACAGATCCCACTTTTTTGAAAATGGCATATGAATTATATTTTTGGCCATAACTCCTGAACGAGGTCGGTGAAGCAACTTCTGAGAGCAGTTCCATCGTCTTCACCATATTTGAAAACCTAAGAGACCACTCAGACCTTATAGATTCTCCGGGCTTTCATATACTTCCCATGTGAGGATACTGCGGTAAACGTAATTGAAAAGTGTAAGCAAGGCAAGGGGCGGGGCCGCGGGGCAATCGAAATAGTATATCAAGTTTCAGTTACTTTAGTACATATACAGTACCGTCCATAAAGATACGAACGCTAAGATTTTTTGACATATGTCAACCTGGGAACTCCGGATTGGTCTGTAACTTTCAGAAATGTTGGAGAAAACATTTTTATGTATTGGTTATGAAAATGGAAACCATAGGAAATCACTGCACAACAAAAAGACCTTTTTCTCAAATCCACTGAAAATCGAATTTTTCTCTTTCACATTTATTTTTCTTTTTTTTTTCATTCAGTATAGGTTTTTATGTTTTCAAATGCATAGTTCTGATAGTTCAGTATATCTAGCTGGTAGAGAAAATAAAAATTGACTCAATAGGTGCTCGTTCGATGCCACAACACGCGATTGAAGAGGTCGCACTTGACTAAAAAGCCCGTAAAGACAATATAAAAATTTTATGATGTTACTTTTGCTCCAGATGGACTGGATCTACTTGAAAAGTGATAACAAACCTTTTCTCTCATTGTTTCGACACTATTCGAAGTTACCTAGAAAAGATTCCAGGCCGTTCGCCATTGAACTCGTGGCTCACCTTCTCAAAAATTATCAAGTTGTGGTCAGTTTTTCATTCATAAAATGGGAACGCCGTGTTGTAGATCTCCAATTTTTCGTAGACACTCTCTTTACATGTTTTTTGTTCAGTTTAATGTCTGGACGTCAACTTAAAAATTATTTGAAAAAAATTCAAGTGAGCCGAACTGGAGTAAGAGGAGTAGCGGATTCGCAGGGTTCTAAAGAGGCAGTCTAAAATTGTGAAAATGGATGAACCGAAGTTTTTTGTTGTCGAAATTAAACATAAACGTTTGGAGAGATGTTTGAATGTGAAACAAAGTTGATTTCTGTAACTAATCCATTCAAAAATCACGATTTTTGCAACCTGAAAAAAGGCTTCTCCGTACACTTTCATTCGACCTTTCTCAAAATTGTTCAAAATGATTGACTTACCATACTACTGTATTTAAATGAACAGGAGTGATATAGAGAATAAGTCTACAAAAAACTGGACATCCATAACACGGCGTTCCCATTTTATGAATGAAAAACTGACCACAACTTGATAATTCTCGAGAAGGTAGGCCACGAGTTTAATGGCAAACGGTCTGGAATCTTCTCCAGGTAACTTCGAGTAGTGTCAAAACTGTTCAAAGGGTGTTTGTACTAATTTTTTGAGTGAATCCAGTTCATCTGGAGCAAGAAAAACTTCATAAAAAGTCGATTTATTTCTCACTGTCTTCTCAGTAATGAGTGACCTCTTCGATCTCATGTGATGGCATCGAAAATCATCAATTGAGTTGATTTTTTGATTTTAAACATGTTAATAGTCTGCGTTATCAGAACAATGCTTTTGAAGACATAAAAACTTATACTGAATGAAAAAAAAATAAATGTGAAAGGAAAAAATTCGATTTCCAGTGGATTTAAGAAAAAGGTCTTTTTGTTGCGCACTGATTTCCTATGGTTTTCATTTTCATTAACAATACATAAAAATGTTTTCTCCAACATTTCTGAAAGTTACAGACCAATCCGGAGTTCCCAGGTTGACATATGTCAAAAAATCTTAGCGTTCGTATCTTCATGGACGGTACTGTATTTCAATTTTCCTACCTTTTTCCATATCAGAGTCAGAAATCGTAACGCATGACTGTTTGAAGTAGATAAAACTAACCTTGGAAACAATCCGAAACGTTTATAGATATGGAAATTAAAATAGTGAGGTGAGTGCGCTCAGATGAAGGTAGACAAAGCGGTTGGAGAGCGGCTATATTCACTTATTTCTAGTGTGCAGAGTGTTGGCCTAATACTCCTAGACTAATGAACATTATTATAGCTTGTCTCTGAAACGTACATTGTCGGCGCTCTGTACGCTCTTGTCACCGTCGGATTTATCCTTCTGAACGAAGCAGCCGATGGACAACTTTTGGACAAGAAGAACCAAGGAAAGAAGAACAGCATCCTGCAGTTGCCATCAAACGCTCTTGCCATTGCCGGAGCCGCCTTTGTCTGCATCTTCTTTTCTCTTCTCCTCTCCGTCTTCAGATCCAAGTACCGCGGATACCCATACAGCTTCCTGTTCTCATAAACAAGGAACCTCTTATTTTTTATTATGGGTTGATCGATATTCATGGTTAGAAGACTACCCCTTATCTAACTCGCATACACCGTCTTACCAAAGAACCGTGTTTGTATCTCGTCTTATTTATTCTCACTATCCATTGTGATAAGTTTGTTTTTCGTTACTTTCAACTAGTTATTTAATAAATATGCTTTTTCATCCGATCAATACAGAAAACAACAACAGTTTATCCACCACAACAAACAATTTTACTTTCTCGAGAAGCTTCTCTCCATGTACCCGTGGTCTCTTTGGATGTTCCTTTTGTTGCTCTGCAGACGTTTCTCTACGGTCAAATCGTCACAGGCCATCTTCACTTGATCTCTGAAACAACGATATTTAGTAGTGTTCCGGGCCTGCAGTAAGCTCGTGGGAGACGCCATAATCTGCCGACCCTCACGCCTGTATCATGAATTATTCTCAATTTGCAATCTGCAACCAAAAGTCATTTCCGTTTATAATGAGCTTACATGGGAAGTATATGAAAGCCCGGAGAATCTATGAGGTCTGAGTAGTCTCATAGGTTTTCAAATATGATGAAGACAATGGAACTGCTCTCAGAAGTTGCTTCACCGACCTCGTTTAGGAGTTATGACCAAAAATAGAATTCACACGCAATTTTCAAAAAAGTGGGATCTGTAATGTTGAAGAATTCTGTCGTGAAAAGGAGCGAATGAGTGAACATGGAGTTGACGCAAAAAATTGTGTCTTCCGTGGTAGAGTGGTCAAAGCTCACGCATTTCATTTTTCACGGCAAAGTTCGATTCTCACTTGATACACGTTTTTGCCCGAGAAATACTACAACGATTCATCACTTGCGATCAAGGCTCATACTATGAACCCTTGTGTAACTCTTTCCAATTTTGGACCCGAAATTATATTCGTCACAGAATCGACTGAAAACGTAGAAATTGATAGAGTCAATCATTCTGAATCGTTTGGAATAGGTCTCGCCTCTGGAAATCTGCTAGGAGTCGAGTTACAGAAGGTGAAAGTTGGACGATTTTTAACGTCCACTTCAGATGCATGTAACTTCGGAATCGAGCTCCAGAATCCAGACAGACTGAGTTTTCCGTGCATCTCGAACCTTTAAAATTCAATAAAATTCAAAATCTCAACAGTTTTCCTATCCAACATCACAGATCCCCCTTTTTTGAAAATTGCATGTGAGTTCTATTTTTGGCCATAACTCCTGAACGAGGTCGGTGAAGCAACTTCTGAGAGCAGTTCCATCGTCTTCACCATATTTGAAAACCTAAGAGACCACTCAGACCTCATAGATTCTCCGGGCTTTCATATACTTCCCATGTTAGGTTAGGTTGGGAGAACAACTTTTGTGAAGAACCAAGTCTTGCATACCGAAATTGAGCATTTAATCAAGCAAATATGATGCCGCGAGGGACGGCAGATTATGCCGTCTGCGGCGGGTCTGTCTGCAGTCCGTACTAAGTTCAGATATATCAAATCAAGATGGACTAAACGACAATAGGAAGATAGTTCAAACTCAAGTCGAGCAACTTCCTGTTTTCGGTCACTGCATGTACCATTGTAACTCGATATTAGTTTAACTCCGCAGCGCGCAAGTCCAGGTGAATATCGACAAAAAATTACACCCACTTGAGTGGACTAAAACCTGGATTTATCATACCTATATAGGTATAATCTGGCAAGAATTTTTTCCTATTCTGGTATTGGTTTATCAGTATTACTCTGACATACATGGAAAAAACTAAAAGTTTCCCGATTTTACACAGATTACCAAATCTGGCTGGGATCCACCAGAGCTAGTCTGGATTGGACTTTGTCGATTTTCAGTTCCCAGATTTGGATAGTACCGCACGGACGTACGAAGAAATTACAACTGGTCGCTTCTCTTTTAGATGAAACCGAACCTGATGAAAGAAGGAACCTTTCCCGGTTCATCTGCATCATCTTCTTCTTTGGCCTTCGCCGCGCTCTTCTCGATATTCTTCCTTCTTGTGTCATCTCTCCACGCAGCATTGTCCATCATCTCTTGACGTCTCTTCTCCATTTCCTCCGCTGTCAACCTCTTTCGCTCCTTCGCCGGTTGCTTCTTCTCCTCTTTCTGCTTTTCGAGACGGGCGGTTCTCGATGATGGGAGGTGCTGGAGTCGCAGTTGATTTCCAGTCGAATCGTCTTCTTCAACCGCTTCTTTTTCTCTCATCTGAATTCTCTTTATTTTATAAAAGGATTTTTCGCATCAGAACACTTTACTTCTGCCGGCAACGCTTCAGAGATTACTCACGTTTCAAATCTCATCAAAAGTCAAATAAATCGTGAAGTACGGAACTGAACTATCATGACCCTGATGTGTTCCTTTTTGAAATTTTTGTTACTTCCGTGCAATAAACGTCATAAAAACAATAAATTCAAAAAAATTTTCGAGCATGATGTCACATCAGATTATAAATTCCTGAAGACGACATCACCATAAGCAGAAATTCTGTCATCTGAACCATCGTCAACGTCAAAAAGGTCTAGAAATCAAAATCCAAGTCGATTGGCAATGGAAAAGAGGCATTGCCGATCGACTGCCAATGATTGGCAATGTGCCCATGCCTAGGCACACCGGTCCTAATCCAACTTTGAATATTCTTTTCACGAACAAAAACTCACCACAACCAACCCATACTTCTTATTTTCTCTCCTATTATCTTCATCATCACTACGACGGCCACACTCAGGCGATTCCGAACTCGATTTCTGTTCAAGAAAATTGAATATCTGAAGTAGTAGAAATACTTACATTCTGTCTTCCGCGTAAATGGGCTGGGACATGTGAATCGAACGTCCGTTCAGAACCTTCACCTCTAAAAATGAACCTCGTAGTCTTTTTCAATATTCCAGAATTCACATAATTTTTGTATAAACGCTTCAAATGTGAATAGTTGAGGCTACTGATCAGTTTAATACAATTCAACAAAACCCACTTTTTCGAAGGTTCTCGTGAAGTTTGAGGTTCTGTAGATCGTGAGTCATGCCTCTTCCGCGGTTTGGTGTCGTCATCCGATGACTGCCTTCTTCTTCTCAGGGATCGTTCAGCCGGTCGTCTGCAAATGTGGTGAGTTATAAAATCGAAAAACGTCATAATTTGATGTCATATAAATTGTTCTGAAGACTTACTTAAGAGATTGTTTTAATTAAAATGAAATTTTCAGATAAAAAAAATCAACTGAAATTTAAATTTACCTCCGTCTCTCTCCTTCATCAGGTGGAGATCGGTGTCTTCTTGACTTTTCCTCTGCCGGTTTACGATTTCTTTGAGATGATTCTCGTGATCTTCTTCTGAAAACGTATTCATTCAACTTTATCTCTCTCTCTCTCTCTCACACACACACACACACACTTTCTCTCAAAAACTACTGTTCGAAGCTAGTTGTAGCCAAAATTCACCTTCGTCTCTCCGCCTCATCAGATGACGAACGATGTCTCCTCTGTTTTCTGTCGTCTTCCGTGGTACGCCTTTTCCTCCTAGGCGATTCTGGACTGTGCTTTCTGAGAACTTCTTCTGCAATGAACCCTAACGCAGAAAAATACCTCCGTCTTTCTGTTTCATCGGAAGATGATCGATGTCTTCTGTCATCCTTTCTTCTTTTTCTCTCGGAATGATCATCCGAATCTTTTCTACTCCTTCTTTTAGGAGTTTCCGACGAGTGACTATCGTTTCTCTTTCGTGGCGGAGGTGATGGAGACTTCTGAACAAACAAAATAATCCATTGTTGAGTGTTCACTTTCTCGAAAATTAGAAAAAAATGAACTTTAGAAAATACCTTTGAATGTTTCGACTTCTTTTCTTTCTTGTGCTTCTTTGACTTTTTCTCACGCTCTTTCATCATTTCTTTGACCATTTTCTGCATCTTCAACTTCATGAGAGGATTGTCCATCAACTCTCTTCTCTTTCTTTCTTCTCGAATCTGGAAAATTATTTTCATTTCATATTTTCTGACATTCGGAAACCTTGACAGCGACAAGAGGGTCTTCAGACTTGATAATTTCCAGCTGCAGAGAAGTTGTTTTTATTCCAGTATTGGGCGTCGAAGATGCAGCAACAACCGTTCTGAAAGAACGAAAATCAGGTTGAAGCAAAATCCTCCTGCAAACCTCGTTTTGACCAATTTATCAATCTGATCCTCCTTCTCCTTGTTCACGACATCCGAATACTTCTCGAAATTCTTGTCAATCTTCAAACTTTCGTTTGAGAGAAAAATAAAAAACAGAATTATACCTTTTTTCCTAATAAATAGTCTTCTCGATTGACGTCCGACTTCGATCCGTCATACATCCATGTCAAATTGGGATCCTTATCGTCCGACATGGTTGCTCTCAAATGATGGAAATTAGGAGAAGAAGAGAAAAAAAATAAAAAAAATAAAAGTAAATTCAAAAAACAAAGTGCGATAGAGCACACTTGCACTAACCAATGCGTTCAGAGCCATACCCGTGTAGAATTATTCACGTTTCACATATCTTCCTCTACCTGTAAAAAAGTCTGACCTCCGTAAATCGGTTTCTTAGTTACCGTAGCAGTTTCGCTTCGAAAAACATGAACGATTAAGTAATGCGCCTTTAATTTCAATGGACTGAAAGTAGGAATAATAATTTAAATCCACAAAGATCTAACTGTTCGTTGTGAGAGTCCCGACCCTACCGTACTCAGTTTACAAAAATGCGACTGCCGCGAGTTTGAAATCGGTTAGACTTTTTGCTAGATATGTGCGTTTCAAATCAAGGAATGATTCGAATCGAGTGTTAAGTTTCAAAACTAGATTGATAGACGTGACCAACTAACCTTTAACGTGAAGATAAGGAATGAATAAAAGATGCCAATAGCCTGTTAAACTTATTATTTTTCTACTAACACTACTAACTAATGCAACGTGAGTTGTTTGCTACCGTGTGTCCACGTCATCTGCTCTTACAGTAACCAAGAAACTTGCGCTCACCGCCACCAGATTCGCCAACTACAGTAATGAAGTGAGTTGACCCAGGGTCCTCGTATACTGTAACTCTTAGTCCGTCTGCCCGCTCAAACTTGGAGCTGTGGAGCTTTATCATGAAGAGCCTAGACACGACTCCAGTCTTTTAACTCAACTAGCACTCGCGGTCTTATACGACCTAGTGTTCATTTTCTCGTTTGTTATTATTACGGAGCTCTTTGAAGTTGGCACTACATCAATCAACCACGATAAAGATGGTATTCAGGAGTACTGCTGCTTGTACAATGACGTCATGGATGAATCAGATATTGAGGAGTCGGTCTTGTGGCTCTTCAAGGAGGACGAGGTGAAGCCTGCTCGTATGGCTTATGGATGCGAAGTCTTCTCTGCTGCTTTTGGAATCGCCCCACAGACGAAAACCAAGAAGGCCACCACCACCACCGCCAACGTCTTGGACGAGGACATCAGCCAGGATCTGGAGAATTTGTTCCGTGAACCGAAGAAGGCTCTCCTTGTCCTCCCATACCCGGCTCCACTCCTTCTCAACATCGAGAGACCAGACGTGGTCGACTCGACTGGTTTTGCCAGAAGCCTCTTGGACATGTTCAAGGTTGAGAAGCCACTGGTTGAAGATGACCTCACTTTCGGAGAAGATCTCTTGAGAATGTTCGAAGAAACCAAGGTTAGAGGACGCTTCGGTGCTTACAAGGTCTGGATGAAGAAGGTGTGCAGTGAATGCTAATAAATAAATATTAATTCTTACACTTTTTGTTTGAATCACTACAAAAACGACTTATTCTCGGCTTGATGAAAGGGAGGGGAGTATGAGCATTGCGAGAAGTGAGTGTCTCGTGTCAGTGAAACCTGAGAAAAACTTTTTTGTACAGACTCATCGTAGAAGTTCTTCATCCTTTGATTTCTGTTATTCTTATAATGATCTTTAAGTAGAATGCTAACTAGAAAAACCCTTTGAAGATTCTTATGAAATTCATCCCAACGATACAATCTCCTTTTTCCGAATTCAGAATAAAAACTTTATTATGTTCAATGCAAAACTCAAAAATAGGACAACCCGTGTAGAAAACTGCTATAAATGAAATCACAAAATGTTGGGATAAATGACTAGAAAGAACCAAATGTGAGCACATGGAATCAGCTCCTCAAAAAGAGCAATGTACTGATGACGAGTGCCGTGACGACACTGATGGGACAGGACGGCGAGCAGGGTTCCTTGTCTGCCGAGATGATGTCGTCGTCGATCGGATAACAAACGTCGTTAGCTTTACTCTTTCGCTTTTCTCCCATCACATCGCAGTTGTCCTCGTGGGCTTTTTCTTCTTCGAAGCCGAATGGAACCTGAATAAGTTCCTATTAAGATATTTTCCCCCAAGCCTTCCAGATTTTAGACATCGTCTCTATCAGAATCCTTGCTTACCTCACTAGGACTCTCCAGCTTGCACTCCGACTCGTCGTAGCAGTTCTCACTCGTCTTGTCTTGTGTTATCCAAACCATGATCAGATTTGTTCCTTCGACGAAGGCAGCTTCGGTCTTTCTGAAACTCTGCGTTGCGAAAGACAAAGATTTTCTGAATATGTTTCCAAAAGCTTTTAATAGAAGGTTAGATAAAATCGTATTTAAAATTTGACCTCAAAAACTGTCTCTCTCTCCCTCTCTCTATCTCTCTATCTATCTCTCTCTCTCTCTCTCTCTCTCTCTCTCTCTCTCTCTCTCTCTCTCTCTCTCTCTCTCTCCTTCTCACTCTCTTTTCCAGAAACTCACACAACACATTTAGCATTAGTGGACTACTGTTGAGAAGTTGAGCGAATTATAAGAAAAATATGAAACATCGAAAAATGATAAAAACAGTCGACATGATAATAGCCTCTCTCTCTCTCTCTCTCTCTCTCTCTCTCTCTCTCTCTTTCCCTCCCTCACACTCTCTTTTCCAGATACTCACACAACACATTTAGCATTACTGCAGGGTCGTTCAGACCGATCTCCTGCGACCAGAGGACCGGCTTTCGGCTTATTCCGTCCATCTTTGTTGGAGAAGTAAAAGGTCGACGTTTTTGAGCATGGGAAGTTTTCACTTCCTTCGTGGAAACTTGCGGTGTATGCTACATAGTCAATATTAGTGCTGAGTTATCGTTAGTCATTCTTACCTTCAATCAACGGAATCTGTTCATTGAACAACGAGAAGAGACTGAAGAACTTCAAGAGGTAGTTGGCTAGGCCAATTGCACTATTGGCGATCATACGAGACCACTGAAATGTTGATGTTATATACGTCTAATATTACGTGTGCCACGTTTATGTCTTTAGAAATGTATTTGACCTGCCACGTATTGTACCCCTCTGGAATATTCTAGAAGGCTTACCCATGTGTATAAAAGGCCGTAGTTTAGTAATAAATCATTCCTATCTACCTATCCACAACTGGCGATCAGCTCTACGAACTCAACTCATGGACCAGGCCCAGCTCACTGCTCTGCTCTCTACGTTCCAGTCATCCATAGAAGCTGTTCTGGAATGCAACATGGAAACCGTGAAGGCTGTCAGGGAGGACAACAAGTCAACTTTGGATGCTGTTAGGGAACTGATCCAATATCAGTCTACCGCACAACGGACTGGGAAAGCAGACTGTAAGTCAATAACAAATGAGCAAAACCAATGTGTATTGGCAATTTCCGGACTGAGGGACCCGCAGTACGACAAGCTTCGTGTCCAAGCACTTCGCGAACCGACGATGACGATCGACGACCTCACCGACAGTCTCGCACTCGCCCAGCCGAACGAAGAAGTGTCCGCCGTCAACCGCATTGGTCATCAACGAGATAGGAACCCGAGACAATCTTCACCTCCGTCACCATGCTACAAGTGCACCGGAAATCACTGGATAAAGGATTGTCCGCTCTGGCAACAGGACTCTTTCAAGACGAACCACAAGGCAGGCGACAAGAAATGGAAGAAGAAGAAGACCTGGAAGAGCACCAAGAGACGACAAGACTGCGTACAAATCGACTTGGCGACGATCAAGCGCGACAGTCGTTTCTTCACAGAAGTTGGTATCAATGGCAAGGAAGTCAACATGCTGTTCGACACCGGAGCAGAAATCTCACTGCTTAGTCTCAAGGACTGGAAGGGACTCGGATCACCAACTCTACAACCTGCCAACCTCCGCCTCAAAGCAGCCAATGGTCTCAAAATCGACGTCAAGGGCAAGTTCGACTGCAACTTCACGCTGAAGGGCATCACGAATCGAGGAACTTGCTACGTGGCCAACTCCAGCAACATTCTCGGAATGGAATGGCTACGCAAACATCCGGGCATACTGTCAAGCATTCGAGAAGCTAGCAGTAAGGATCCATCCATCAGCAGTGTGGCACAGGACAACCAGGAGGAGACGCGTTCCCGTCTCGAAGAGGAGCTACTGAAGACTCATCCGGACGTCTTCACAACTGGATTGGGACTCTGTACCAGAGTCAAGGCCGAGCTCCATCTGGCCGACAACTCCGTTCCTGTCTTCTGCAAGCCCAGACCGGTTCCGTACGCCGTACAACCTCGCGTCACGGAAATGATCGATCGACTGGTCAAGGATGGTGTGCTCATCAAGGTTGAACACTCGGATTGGGCAGCTCCAATCGTCGTGGTTGACAAGAAGGATGGCAACATTCGCATGTGCGCCGACTACTCAACTGGACTCAACCGAGCACTGGAAGGCAACGCTCACCCGCTGCCGATCATCGATGACGTCTTCGCCAAACTCAATGGAGGCCAATACTTCACGCAAATCGACCTCAGGGACGCCTACATGCAGGTCGCCGTGGAGGAATCGTCACAACACTTGCTGACGATCAACACTCATCTTGGATTGTACACCTACACACGCATGCCGTTTGGAGTCAAGACAGCACCAGCGATCTTTCAACGAATCATGGACATGCTGATCAATGGACTAGAGGGCACTGCAGCGTACTTGGACGACATCATCATCACTGGAGAGACCATGGACCAGCACAATCAACGTGTCAAGGCCGTCATCCAACGTATCGCTGACTATGGACTTCGTGTCAAAGCTGAGAAGTGCAGTTTCTTGAAGAACCAGATCAAGTTCTTGGGCTACGTCGTCACCGCGGATGGACGTAAACCGGACCCAGAGAAGATCAGAGCCATCGACAAGATGCCGGTTCCACAAGATCTCAGCCAACTTCGAGCATTTCTTGGAATGGTACAGTACTACGGAGCATTTGTCAAGTCAATGCACAAGCTTCGTGGACCACTGGATGCACTATCGAAG
>OZ022252.1:15401276-15403303 GCA_963978915.1 Caenorhabditis parvicauda
GTTTAATGCTCACTTTAAAAAATCGACCTTTGATTTATTCAAACCATCGCCAAAAGATGTTGTAAAAACCATGAAGGATGGTTTCTTATTGAATCATAGCGATATTCAGTGTATAAGTAACTCACAATCTTTCGACACATCGAACATGATGGTGTCCTTCATGCGAACCGCCCGCCTGTAGTAGTTGTCATCGGTCGCTTTCCGGTTCAAATCCGTAATGAAGTGATTGTAGCTCTCTTGTGCATGCTCCACGGAAAGCACAGCTCCGATGTGGTCAAAGATGCTCCAGTAAGGATCAATGTAGTCGTAGTCGTTCAGGGTGATGTTGTAGTATCGGATGACTCCGGAAGGGGTAGCGAAGAAGACCAGGTGAATGAGATTGCTGAAGTTACATGATTGGACTTGATCGTAGATGTCCCTATTATTATGGGACAGAACTATCCACTACAAGTTTGAGCTTGATCGTAGATGTCCCTATTATTATGGGACAAAACTATCCACTACAAGTTTGAGCTTGATCGTAGATGTCCTTACACATAGCTTCATCTACCTGTAAAAAAGTCTGACCTCCGTAAATCGGTTGCTTAGTACCGTAGCAGTTTCGCCTTGAAATACAAGAACGTAAAAGTAATGCGCCTTTAATTTCAATGAACTGAAAGTAAGAATAATAATTTAAATCCACAAAGATCTAACTGTTCCTTGTGAGAGTCCCGACCCTACCGTACTCAGTTTACAAAAATGCGACTACCGCGAGTTTGAAATCGGTTAGACTTTTTGCTAGGTATGTGCCTCTCTCATACAGAAAATTTTGAAGTTTGGCTCAGCTGCGCTTTAAGTGTTGTAAAATTCAGTTCAACCGTCTGTACAGTAACCCTTCAGGCCTAACCGATCTCGAGACCAACTCCGTCGACGACCACTTCCAACAGGTAAAATGTCCAAAGTTCGCCGACTCTGTTGTCGCTTGTAAGTGAACACACAATCTGTCTATCACAACAAACAACATTGTAGTGAGCAAAGAGCACTGGCTGCTGTTCCGCAAGAACAAAGTCTGGCGTATCCAGGACAAGCGATACATTGACGCTGGTCAACCCATCGCTCGTCTTTTCCCTGAAGGACCACAGTTCGTCAACGCCACCGCCTTCTGCAACAACCTGGTTCTTCTGTTTGTCGATCGAACCATCTATGGATACGAGTTTGATGGAATCAGTTTCACGTAAGTGTCTTGAAGTAATGTAGTTTGGTATTATGTAGTACCTGAATTTGCAAGCGCAGCCGGTCAAACATAGCACGATCGTTATCGATTAGACGCGTTGCGCGTTTGCGCGTTGTGACACATCAATATTTTTTTCATCCTTTTCTCCTATTTTTCTCAGGTTAACAAGCGATTTTTTTTTCGACGATTGCTATTGAAAAATTGCAAATCATGTAATTTTCCTTCGTAGCTTTATCATGAATTTTGAAAAAAACGTCAGAGAAAAAAGTTTTTAAACTACAGTAACTGTAATTTGATCTACAGCGGTGCAGGATTCACGAAGGGGCGGAGTTTGTGCTCGCTGCTTATTGGTCGCCTCCCCTCGCTGCTAACTACAACATTTCACTTGGTTTCAAACTCAACTAATTCTCCAACAAGTTACACTGGTTTTGATTAAGGGGTCAATATCTCTGCCGCACCCTGTAGTGAAAACAGGTTTTCGCATACTGTACTATTTCGGTCACTGTACTGTAGTTATATTTCGGTTCTCTCTTTCTCAAAACATACTAAATTGGATTATTTTGCAACTTCTCTATTAGAAAAAACAAATAGCGAAAATTTCAATACTTTTTTAAAAACAGATAAAAATATTCTGACAACTTTGACTTTTTTCTCCAAAATTTTTCTCGGGCGTACACATGTTGCGAAACGGACCTGGCGTTGGTGGCATTGGCGTTTGCCTGGCGTATGCCACCAACGCCAGGTCCGTTCTGCGCCCTGTGTTCGCCCGGGAAAAATTTTGGAGTTTGCTGAGCCATTCTCAAAAATACCATCT
>OZ022252.1:15403503-15511003 GCA_963978915.1 Caenorhabditis parvicauda
GTGTGTGTTTGAACAGTGAAGGAAAGAACATCTTTTGTTGGAGGCAAATTTGGTCGGTCGCTACATGGGTATTAGTCGAGGTGTTTACCTTTTTTGCCGCGGTCAGAGCTTCTTGCTCGGCTGCTGGTCGTTCGGTCATTTCGCCGTCATGCGACTTCTCCTTCTTTTACTTCTACGACTCGACCATATCCGATGTCTTGACTTTCGGTCCGAACGAGTAAAATTGATGACGCAGAAGTTAACCGACAACTCGTTCAACCCATATGCTGCGCTTGGCCTAAATCAACTTAGTCAATGGGGTCCCGGAAATGTCCCAAAAGTTAATGAAGCTGCCCCATTCCCAATTCGAAGTGTCCCATACGAAAATAATTTTGAAAGTGTCCCATTAGACCTTGATGGGAAAACCTCGAATATCCCATCGAACAGTGCTGTAACGACAGCATTTGTTGCGAATTTTCCACTCCCAACAAGAAATGTCCCATTAGACAATATCAAGACCACTTCGAACGCTGAAAGTGTCCCATTCCCGACAAGTAATGTCCCATTAGATAGTGCCAAGACCACCCCGAACATCGACAACGTCCCATTCTACATGAGAAATGTCCCCTTCGACACTTCGAAAACAACCCCCACAGTTGAAAATGTCCCATTCCCTATGAAAAATGTCACATTAGGAAATACCCCGAATGTCCCAGACAAGAACGAAGCGATCACGAGAAATGTCCCATTCCCGCTGAAGAGTGTCCCATTGAGTGAAGCCACTAGTACCACAACTTCAACCACGACACCTTCAACGACGACATCGACCATGAACACTCTATGGACGACGTCGAAGACAATCCAGATGAGCAAGTATTCGTCAAAGTTGGTTGTCCTACGTGAAATTCAGAATTTAATCAACTTCAGGGTTCCACGAAAGAACAAGACGGAAACTGCACAAGTTTCTGTACTCAGTCATCGACTTCTCAACGATATTGTTGTGATACCTTCATCTAGGAAGCTCTACGTACTGGCTATACTTCCGATACATCAGTCATCACAAAAACAGGTAGAGATTTCTCTCTCTTTCTCCCCTCTCTCTCTCTCTCTCTCTCTCTCTCTCTCTCTCTCTCTCTCTCTCTCTCTCTCTCGCTACGTCAAATTATGTGCCTTTAGCGCGAGAACAGGGTGTAAGCTGCAAAGACGTAACGTGATAAGCTCTTTTGTGCCAGCGCGCTGACCGCAAACAGTTTTGA
Source organism: Caenorhabditis parvicauda (assembly GCA_963978915.1). Classification (NCBI taxonomy): domain Eukaryota; kingdom Metazoa; phylum Nematoda; class Chromadorea; order Rhabditida; family Rhabditidae; genus Caenorhabditis; species Caenorhabditis parvicauda. The sequence goes on from OZ022252.1 coordinate 15,404,739, forward strand.
GCGGCTCGCTGAGCACTGAGAATGAAGAATTGTCTTTCAGGGATTCGAATGTTCAACTATTGACACCAATGCCTTCATCAGATTAGCAGCTTTCTTGGACGCGCTAAAATCGGTAAGAGATATGAGTTTGCGTGTGTGCTCCGAGGAGAAGTTCCTTCGAGCTTAAAATTTTAATACTAATTAAATTGAATTTTCATCCTAAAAATCCAAACCTTGCTGATTTCGTTTGGAACGTTTCGAAATAACACCTATGAGCTGAGAACGGTTTGTGAAAAGGCAGAGCACATACATATATCGCTAGAAGCATGGCCGTTTTCAAACGCGCGCCAGTCGCATTTTTGTAAAATGAGTACGGTAGGCCTACCCTAGGGTCGGGACTCTCACAACAAACAGTTAGATCTTTGTGGATTTAAATTATTATTCTTACTTTCAGTATATTGAAATTAAAGGCTCATTACGTAAATCGTTCTTGTATTTCAAGGCGAAACTGCTACGGTATTAAGTACCCGATTTACGGAGGCCAGACTTTTTTACAGGTAGAGGAAGCTATGTGCAGAGTGTTTTCGTAATGTACAACATTTTCAATTACATTAAAAATCGAGACAAATAATGAGTTTTCTAGATGATGAACCTCTACAGTACCTTTCATTGCAAATTCAGAGGCTTCTTCAGGTTTTCTGTAAAATTAAAGTTCAGCTTAACGAAGACATTCGAATGAAAGAAGCAGGAATCGATCTTGGGGCTGTAGTAGTTGACTCTTGTTCGAACGACTTGCGAACAGTGGCTGACCTCTTCGAACTTCTGTCTGGGACCAACATTCACAGGAATGACATGGTTGCCATCGTACGTGATGATGTCACCCACATGCCGAACTTTGAGCAACTAGCACTACAGTTACAGTTACCCGTTGTCAACACTTTCTTCACTACTAGCAAGCAGGTACAGTATCTGAAGACGATACGTATGATAGAAGCAGAAGATTATTCATGAAATCATACCCGTTCTGACTTTTTAGGAAAAAACATTTTTTTTCTATGGTTCAATTAGAAAAATATTTTGTGCAATTTTGAATCAGTATCGAAGTGATGAGGAGAGAGAGAGAGAAAAAGACAGAGAGAGAGAGTTAACAAAAATTACAGTCACTTACAACATCTACTCTGCCAGCAATCGTCTCTCCACTTCGATCCATCGTCGAGTTCGTACAGTCAACTTCATCCTCTTGCGTCAATGTCGTCTTTGATCATATGCATCAAGCGTAAGGCACAGACAGGGTCCACAGCTCATACCTCTTTTCAGATCCGCAAAGCTATTCGCCGAATTATCTCTACAGTCCGGAATTTGTGTAGAGGAGTCCATCAACTTGTCCGTACCGAATTTTGATGAAAGTGTTCGACGACTGCTTCTGACACAAGCCAGAATGGTGGTGGTTCTGCTCGGCGAACATAACTGGATCGAATTCATGAAGTCGTTGAGGAATGAGATGGTGAGTGGGAGGGAAGAAGAGAAAGAGAGAGAGAGAGAGAGAGAGATTTGAGGGGAAGAGAGACATTTCCAATAAAGTAACTTTTCAGGTCATCTCAAGTCGCTTCGTCCTGATCGGTTTGAAAGCGGACCGCTGGTCAACATCAAAGTCTTTCCTCGACGCATGGACCACATTTGATCAGATTCTTTTTGCTGTTGGAGAGAAGAAGAATGACGCAAATGAGCATCTCTCACATCTGACCACAGTAATACCAAAGATGTCGTTTCCGCAGGAGTGGACACGTCAGTTCTGGGCTGCAGCATTTCACTGTCATGTCGGTGGTAATGCTGTTGACGGTGATCAGTTCTCGAAGTTAGTTTTTGTTGGCATTTTTTCATGGAACAAAATTATGTTTCAAAAAGGTGATAGAACACATTGTAGTAAACGCAGTTAAAAAGTGTAAGTAAAGCACACCGCGCCAAGCGCAGTGGAAAAGTGTCGGATCAAGCAGCGAGGAGAGGCGACCAATAAGCAGCAAGCACATACCCCGCCCCTTCGTAAATCCTGCATCGCTGTAGATCAAATTTTAGTTACTGTAGTTTAAAAACTTTTTTCTCTGACATTTTTTTCGAAATTCATGATAAAAAGCTGGTTACGAAGAAAAGTTACCTACGATTTGCAATTTTTCAACAGCAATTGGCGAAACAAATTTGCTTGTTAAGATGAGAAAAATAGGACAAAAGATTGAAAAAATATTGATATGCGAACGCGCCCTAAAGCGAATTTTTGTTCAATAAAATTTGCGTGCAACGCGTCTAATCGATGACGACCACCTTTAACTCGGTGTGTAAAGGGCAGGAAAGTCGATTAGAGTAGATCAAATTTCAGTTACTGTAGTACAAAAATTGTATTATTACTACCTTTTTTAATCCCAGAATTGGAAGTTCTAGCGAAAAAATTGTTTGACGTAGGTAAAACTAACCTTAGGGGTGATCCTCAGCGTTTATAGAAATAAGAAAATGGAGATGATATTAGGTTGTCGATTAAGTATCCGAATTTTTTGTGAAAAAATTCATTTATCATTATCTTAACACTGCACATTGGTGATATTATATACATTGACCATCAGCATCTATGACTTGTTACCAACGTTGGGGTAGCTTCTCAATGCCATGGCGATACCAGGTCTCGCCGTATGACTGGAAGAAGTTGTAGAGTGCGGATTTGACCTCGCTTACATTAGCGTAATTATTTCCATCTATAAATCGTTGGAGGCCAAGGACCATTTGAAAATAAGATAGGGCTAGATCAAAACTATAGGATGGGTGGGGTAGGACGGTCCAACCGTAATCGAGTAGCTCGGTCTTGCTTAATTTACTATCATGGGGTCGGGCGCTGTCGTGTTGAAGATAGATTTTTGCATCGGCTTCGCGAGTAGAAATGAGATGAGCTTCGAGGGCTCGTAGATGACGAACATAGAGTTCATTGTTCATAATAGTACCAGCCTTTGAGGTCTCCCAATTTTCTATACCACGAACAGACCACCAGACGGAGAGCATCATTTTTTGCCATGAAAATCAGCTTTGGAAACGCCTGGAGCAGGGGAATCGTCATTTACACAAGCGGCCTTCCGTGCAATATTAGGGTAGACTATCCACTTCTCATTGTCAGTAATGATAAGATCGAGTGATTGAAGACGGCGTTGAGAGGCGAGCACAGACATCGACATGTCTACCCTCCGAATTCGATCAAAATCGGTGATACCATGGATTACCCAACTTTCGAGCATCTTTTTCTTGTTGATGGACCTGAGATTTTTTGCAATAGTGGAATGGCTGAAGCCATTTGTGTACTCCAATTCACGAGTATTCACACATGGCTCAGCCTCCCCGGCTTCAAGTAGCTTGTCCGAATTCATCTCAGATCGACTACCTGACCTGGGAACATCTTCGAGGTTGTATCTCTTCTCATTCAATTAAATGTTCCATTTGTTGACTGTACTCGCAGATCATACAGTGTCGTTGTACGTTTGCTTAGGACTATCCCTGGCTCCCTTTTGGTTGGAGCCAGAAAGGTAAGGAAACAGCAAAAAATGACGGTCGTGAAAATTTCCGCGGAAAAAAAGGGCTACCATTACTTATCAATGAAACTTAGTGAAGACTCACTCATATTACTAGCAAAGGGAAACCTTAACAACAATAACCCACTAAGGGAGGGAGGCGGTTATTGTCCAGGAAAGCCAGGACGTGTACTCAAAAACACCCCAAAAAATTCGGGGACTTAATCGACAACCTAATAGTTTGAAACATTGGCAAAAATATTCCAAAATAAAATAATGAGGTAAGTGCGCTCCGCGAAAAGTTTTGCAAAGCGGTTGCCACGCGGCTACATTCCATTATCCCTAATCCGCAATGTGTAGAATCGATGTTATTACAGAGAATGCTCAACTCAGCAAAAGCTGAAAATCGACGCTGCGGCTCCGGAAGTAAACATCGAACCGATCAGTCAGGCTGTGTGGGCTGTTGGACTTGGTGTCAGGGATATGATAGATCGACAGTGTCCCGGAGCTCTGGTAATTTCTCTGCAGGACTGTATCAATGAACCATCATCCCATCTTTTCACCTCCATCCAGTCATTGCATTTTGTTCAGCCGGCTATGAATAGAGGTTTGTTTGGTTTGATCATCTAAGGTTCGAGGAGATATTCAATAGAGAGAGAGAGAGAGAGAGAGAGAGAGAGAGAGAGAGAGAGAGAGAGAGGTACAGAAAGAGAGAGAGAGAGAGAGAGAGAGAGAGAGAGAGAGAGAGAGAGGTACAGAGAGAGAACTAAACACTTTTTCCAGCGGTCTACTTCAACTCGTCAACCAGTTCTCAAGATGCGGACATAGTGATAAGCCGAGTGACCGTTGGACCTCAAATACAGTATCATCGAGTTAGTACAGTAAAATTCCGACCAACATGTATAGTTCAGGTTGGAGAATGGTCGTCTGCAAAGGGGCTCGTGGTCGATAGTGATTCAGAAGCATTGACGGAAGATCGTGAAGGGATAATGGTGGCGATCACTTCGACATGTCCAAGGTAAGAAGGTCCTCTCTCTCTCTCTCTCTCTCTCTCTCTCTCTCTCTCTCTCTCTCTCTCTCTCTCTCTCTCTCTCTCTCTCTCTCTCTCTGTCTCTCTCTCTCGCTCTGTCTCTCTCTCTCTCTCTCTCTCTCTCTCTCTCTCTCTCCTTCTCTCTCGCTCTCTCTCTCTCTCTCTCTCTCTCTCTCTCTCTCTCTCTCTCTCTCTCTCTCTCTCTCTCTCTTCTCTCCATTTCTTTCTTTCCTTCTTTCTTTCTTTCTTTCCTTCTTTCTTTCTTTCTTTCCTTCTCTCTCTTTCTTTCTTTCCTTCTTTCTTTCTTTCTTTCTTCCTCTATCTTTCTCTCCTCCCTCTCGAACGGATTTACAGAACCCAATGTGCCTTTGAAAGAGCCAAGAAAGCCCAGTCCGGAGCAGTACCTATGATCTCAGAAGCCCTGAAAGATGTCAAACTCCTAGTCTTCACGATCACATCGGTCATCTCGTTCCTGATCTGTCTCATGTGCATGTACCATCAAGTGCTTCTCACAAAAGACGAATATCACAATTCGACTGCGTTTTCCTTTGCCGGCCTGTCGATTCTATGTCTGTGTACGACAGCCTTCGTCATGCAGCCAAATGCGATCTCCTGTTCCTTCAGAAAAGTTGTATTTCCTATTGCGGTCAGTGCTGTATTCGCACCGCTCTTTGTTAAGGTATGTTCTTAAAAATCTCCAAAAAAAATGACCACACTCGAGTTTGAATGAAATAAAACAGGTAAAAATTGCAAAATGAATTCGTGGTACTCATACCGTTTTGTACCCTGATAATGTCATGACAGTGTTGGTGAAAAATACATGACCGATGTCCTTTTTCCTTTTCCTCTTGTACTCTCGACAGTTACCGTAGTTGGAAAACAATACGGGCGTGAACTTGTAGATCAGATTTTTCCTGTTTCAAACCGCATCTTCACGACTCGTCAGGTATTCTTTTGAACCAAAATTTGCAGTCGATTAGCATCTGGAGAGGAATTCTGGCGTCTGACGCGTCTCCGGTGAGGAGTGGATACCTCTTCTTTATCTCTCTATCCGTTGTCTTCTTGCAGTTTGGTGAGTTCATCCGATGTCCGTTTGGAATATTTCTTTTAGTAATTTCATTCGAATGGGCCTTTCTGACATCATCGACTGAAGTTGTCTTCGAATCCACATCACATGGGGCTATGTGGAGATGCGCTCCAGGAGACAATGTGAGTTAAAAAAAAAAAAGAGAGAGAGAGAGATAGAGAGATCATCGTCATCAATTTCCAGTTCGAAATGGTCATTTTCTTCTCATGTGCTCTGCCAGCATTCATGATCCTCTCGACGTTCATCACATCTCTCCTGTCCCTCCAACACTATTCTGCTCGACCGAACGTTCTGATATCGGTAAGTTCATAAACCTTACGAGGATAGTATTGGTTCAGATCCTCGCAATAATTCTCTCCATTGGACTCATCGTCACCCTTCCATTGACGTCATACAAAATCCGCGACTTCATAATGGCGCTTGCACTCCTCCTATTTTCCTTTGCTACTATCCTCATCTCGTACTGCCAGGGAGTTTTCTCGTCAAATGAGGAACTTTCCGGATCGCAGGGATCTTTGATCAACAAGACTATGTACAACAAGGTGATTGTTTCTTTCTCTAATGGTCTATTTCTCTTCCTTCTCTCCCTCCCTCCCTCTCCCTCTCTTTCTCTATCTCCTTCTCTCTCTCTCTCTCTCTCTCTCTCTCTCTCTCTCTCTCTCTCTCACACTCTCTTTTGAAATACAACTTCCAGAAAGGTGCCAGCTGGTTGGATGAAGTTGTTCTTTCACCACGTGAAGCACCAGCTGTAAATTACCATTATGCGGCGACTCTGCCGCATAACCCAGTGTACTCAAACACAAACATTCCTTTTAGTGAGTTTTGAGTTTCCCTAACTCTGTAATTTCAATGTGGCATGCACACGGCATGATTGCGACCGGAAAATGGTCGCACATTCGGAGAGAAATAAAGACGTGTTCCTGCCTCAATCTAGACGTGTGCCTGTTCCAATCTAATCGCGTGCCAGCGACTAACAAGACGTGTACCTGCCCAAATCGAGACGCGTGCCTGCTCCAATCTAGACGCGTGCCTGCCCAAATAGTGACGTTTGCCTGCTCAAAAAGACAAGGAATTCTTTCTTACAAATTTATTACAAATTATGATAACAAACAATAGGAAGAACGGAAACTTCTTCCACGCTTCTTCTGACGCGAGACACAAACTGTCAATGATGCTTGAGAGCAGACTGGTTGCGATGTAACTGTCGAACTGGTTGTGCTTCGCGAAATCTTCGACTCGTTCCTCCAGTAGAATTGCACGCATCCAGTTGCGCAGTTAGGCGCAAGTTTCATCGGAGAGAGATATCGTGACCACTCTGAAAATAAGATATCAATCAATTGTGTAAATCATGTTTTTCGAAGCTCGCGAAGTATCAGTTAAGCGTAATCGCGATGTATCTCACCATTAGATGGTTTTTTTAAATGTATAAATTACCAATTTGAGCATTTTATCGTGAGTACGAATTCGGTATGGATCAGAAATCTGGATCACATTCCTACAGAAATCGTGATTTTGAACAGTAAAAAGTGAGGAATATTAGAGACAATCGTTGAATTTCGATTTTTCACTGACTGTAAGTGTGATATAATTATTTCCAGGATTATTCACTCAATTTCAAGATTTCCGTAAGGCTTCAGGCAACTATAAAACATGCAATAACATCTCTTCAAAATCGTTGGAACAAGATTTTTCGAGTTCTCATAGGGGTTGTTCAGAAAATTGCTTACTAAGAGTTTAGTTGAGTTCGGTAAAATATTCAAAAACTTACAGCGCTCTTATCAGCATCAACTTTCTTCACTCTGTCATCTCATTTGAAAAGTATTCTGTCCCTCAGCTTCTTCTTCGTCTTCAACACCTTCTTCAGCATTTCAACGTTGTCCTGAATTTCTCCTCCAGCTGCTCTTTTCAACGTGCTTCTTTCCGACCTGAAAAATTTCATCATGATTCAATTCCGCCTTTTCCACTCTGAAAGAACAGATTTTCAAAGGTTTGAAGAACAATCTCGAGAAAACAAAATAAAAATAAGAGAATTCATGACTTACTTACAACCGGTTGAACTTTGCACATTTCTTTGACGATATCCAGTCCAGAACTTGACAGAGATTCCTTGACATCATTGTCAAATCCCCAACGTTGATAGTTTACTGAAACATAGAAAATTAAAACATGACAAAAGGATATAAACGGATAAACTGGAAAGTCGATCTCAAAAAACCATTTTCAGTAAAGCTTATCTTTCGAAATTGAGTTATTTCGTGGTCAAAGTATTACAAAAACCAAAATCTAGTGTTATAAGGCAGAAAAATAATAGTTTAGTACTTTTGATGTTATTTGAGTCGCAAAACAGTACAAAATTCAAAAGGAAATATGATATATACACCAAATTAGAAGAACTGGACGAAAAAAAAAGATGGACGCTTTTCGAAAGTATTGTCTGAAGAGCGCACATTCGTATTATTGGCACAGTGCCAGCTGGAAGAAAGTTGGGCACGTGCATGGCCAAAAGTGGAATGTGGCATGCACCTGCCAGCCACATCCAAAACGGCACAATTACGCCCAAATTATTCCTTGTTCTGCCACATGACTCATTGCAGCACAAAGTCGCCCAAAAGATGTCGTTTGCATGCCATATTGAAGGTTCTGTGCATGACCAAAAGTGGAATGTGGCATGCACCTGCCAGCCACATCCAAAACGGCACAATTACGCCCAAATCGTTCCTTTATCCTGCCACAAATTACGTTTTGGCACAAAAATGCCCATAAGATGTCGCGTGCATGCCACATTGAAATTACAGAGTAAACTCTCGACAACAGAATTCAGAACCAGTTGCAGCGCATAGAATCAGCCCACCTCAGGAACCAATGAGAAAAAGTCTCAATCGAATAGGCCTCTATGGCAGTGAAGCATACGGTAATTGACGCATCGAAAAATATGAAAAAAAAACCTTCAGAACTACCTCCACAATCCCCATCATTGCCTTCGAATTTGAACGCCAAAATATATGGAAGTATTAATAACGGTAAAATTGATTTTTGTAATTGAAAACTACAAACATGTTCAGAAAGGATAACAAACGAGCCAATTATCGACTATCCCGAAGGAACGAATGTAGATTGATGTAATCACATTTCTGTGAAACACTTTGCTTCATGAAGCGCCAAGAGTGATATTGGTTGTGAAAATTAAAAAATAAAAGAATAAAAGATTTAATTGACTTTGAATTCGCGGAGATTATCTGCAATTGGTGCAGGTTTTTCATATTTTGTATTTCTTTCCCTTTTTTGTAGCTTCGGAATTCTATGATGTTGTATCTATCGAGATTCTTTGGTTCTCCGTATTTCTAAATCATCAACGTTTTCTTGAATTTATTGCGATGCGTGATCATACACATTCGCAGCGGTTCTCATTCAGTATTAACACGTCAAAAATTCAAGAAAAGACTTTATATCATTTCTCATTACAATTTAAGAAGAATATACGCCATAATCCACGTATGTACGCAAATTGATCGTAATGTTCCTTTTCCGTTCTACCTATTTTTATTACTATCGATTCATCAGCTAATCGTAATTGATATGATATTTCATTTGTTCGTGTGTTGTTGATAAGAGAGATTGCCTTTTTGTGTGTGTGTCTCCACACACTGTTACTGATTGGTCCTGGTATTTGGGGGTGGCCGAGTGTTGTGTGTATGAGAGAGAGACAAAGCAAGACCACTCACCGTCGCTCACCGAATGAAAAAGTGCTCTCCCTCTCTCTCTCTACTTCTCTCTTTCCCGGTGTGTGAGTGAATGAGAGCCACCAAGGCTGGCTGCGGCAGCCCAGCGAATGGACGAACACTCACTCATTCATTCTCCTCGCGCTCCCCTTCTATTGCTCGCTCTCTAATGGGTTACAACTTCATACGCGGTCCGTCTTCTTGCATCTTCTGCGTCTCCAGTTGTTTGTCTTGTTATGGTGGGGAAGGCAGAGATAGATGAACGGAGGACGACCATGTGCGAGTGAGTGCGAACGCGGTCCTCCCCTCTAGAATTGTTGTATGTGTGTTGACCTCCCTGTGCTTGCGTCTATCTCTAACACACATAAACGACCTTATCGATTGATTTATAACCCTTTTTAGCTCTTTTTTCCCAGAGCTCGTTCGATAACACGTTGCCATGGTTGCCGGCCAGCCTTGTACTTGGTCATGTGTTTCCAGCAGACCTCCTGATTCAGCTTAGGTGCTTTCCGTTTCTTACACGATATATCATCTTTCAACTTCCGGAACTGCCGTATTCCGAGTTCCTCGCGTGTTTTGGTCTATTGATTCTAGAAAGGGACCAAAAAAGTTTTTCACTTTCGAATGTTTTCCTTTTTTCTTTGGTGAAGCTAACAATTCGACGTTTCTTTGGTGAAGCTAACAATTCGACGTACGAACTTTCAAAACATAGAAAATTCACAGGTTTTGATCAATAGTCCAAGAGTAAAAGACCAAATCAATAGTACTCATTTCCGGATTGAACATAAGACTTGCTTCCACATAACATATGATTTATTAATTAGCGTGCGACAGTTGTGAACACTAATAAGGTAGTAATCCTCGAACGATCGATATTACTGCAGTTGTGTTTTGATGTTTACCAGTTCCCCCTTGACTTGTCATCAACATTTCCTGGTGTAAAAAGTTTTTTTTGCAGTTGAAATCAAAATGTTCAGCTTTCAAGGTACTGTGTACGGATAACATTTTCCTTTTTCATCTCTCTGTCTGAAGTCGATTTTAGTAAACTGAACTACAATCGAGCAGAACAAAAATCGATTCCCGACAACTTGGTGCAATCATGATTCAGTGCTATCGCACAACTTTACACCCCTTATTCTTCATCTTTTTGTTCCTTCTGTCAGTTCTCAGTATGCTCTCACATACGATTCTTACAGCGTATTCAACTTCGGGTTCACCAATAAATCGCCAAAGGCACTCTGTGCACCAACCCCGCCAACATGGACTATTTCCAATCAAGAAATCAGTCGAACAACGCCAATTCAGGCAATCAACAGCAGTACATGCACTATAGCCAGCAGGTGATTTTTGGTTGACGAGAATAATAAAATTTCCAAAGGAAGTTGTAAAAGTTTATGAGTGCGATTGAGTTATGGAATGCTATGTATAACATGTAACAGAGTTGCACGGAAGTGAAATTTTTTCTCGGAAATCGGAATTGAAAAAAGGATGGAAGTCGGGAGTAGAATTTTTCAACGGTAGTCGGGAGTGCAAAAAAGTTGAAAAAACCCAGAGATATTGTATATCCCCTCATTCTCAACAGGTGGAGGTCAATTCCTGACTGAGTAGAAACGATTTCACGGTCTTTTCTTCATTTGTCACGAAAAAAAATTGTTGACGGAAGTCGGAAGTGGAATTTGTTAAACGGAAGTCGGAAGTGAAAAAAGGGTGGAAGTCGGAATTCCGTGCAACTCTGACATGTAACAATTATTTGACCGCTCTTTTTCGTTCTAAATTTTATAAAAATTCCCACTCTGTTCACCTCGAAGGTCTGAATCCGATTGTTGTTAAAGTAAAGTATGTTCTGACCGTTTTCTCTTCTTATCAGAAAAATCGTTCAATTGTGCGCTTTTTCATTTTGTCTTCAAATTCTTGAAAATTTCACTGCCTGTTACTTCTTCATAAAAAAATTTAAAGTGATAATAATTCTTTAATTTTTCTGTCAATGAGAATTAAAAATTATGGATATATTTTAAAATTCAATATGTCAGTTATGCCTAATATATTTCTTCGAAAAAAACAGCACAATTTTAGGCAATGATGATAATTTTTACATATTCATGGTAAAAGAAAATAATTAGGGATTTTTTCTAAAGTTTAATGTTTTCAGGACTACGTTCAAGGACCACAACAAGGTTCCAACTTGTACTATCAACAGCAACAACAGCAGAATGCCCTGCAACAACAGCAGTCTCAACCGTCCAACTATTTTCCGATCCAGTCTGCTTCAGACACTTCTGCCCTAGGACACGGTGAGATTTTGAATATCAGATTTTAAAAAATTCTTCGTGTTCTATCAAAACTTGGATTCATTCTGATTATTTAGGACTTTGGTTTCATTACTCAAATTTGTGATAAGAAACTATCTTTCTTTGATTCGCTGTTTTGAACAAAATACAATTTTTAAAAAATGAGAGCAAAACGACGTAATAACCTCCTGGAAGCTATAAATGTAGACTGCTTCGTATTCAGGGATAAATCTATGTACATCAGAGTTGCACGGAAGTAAAATTTTCAAAACGGAAGTCGGAAGTATAATTTTTTCAACGGTAGTCGGGAGTGCAAAAAAGTTGAAAAACCCAGAGATATTGTACATCCGCGCATTCTCAACAGGTGATAGGTAAATTCCAGACTGAGTAGAAACGATTTCACGGTTTTTTCGTCAATTCTCACGAAAAAAATTTATTGACAGAAGTCAGAAGTGAAATTTTTCTCGGAAGTCGGAAGTTGGAAGTGAAAAAGGGCGGAAGTCGGAATTCCGTGCAACTCTGATGTGCATGTTTCTTCAAATTATCATCATTCGTGATAAAAATGAATAAAGCTTCACTAGTATTCAAAAGTTGAAAAAACACACCGCCTCGTATTCCGAGATTGAGGAATGCTTAGAGCACAAGTACATAAGCGACCTTTCCCTGAGCTTGGAATACAAGGCGGTCTCGGATATCCGGAATTTGCTCTATTCATGATCAAAACGTGAGATTGTAGACATTGCAGAGTACGGGAACCAACATCACCAGACGTCGGCCTCGCAGCAACATCAACAACAACACCAACATCACCAATACGGTCATCAGCAAAGCCAACAGCAACATCACCAGCACCAACAGCAACAACAGCAGCATCACCATGGCAACGGTCTGCAGCAATACCAAGGACACCACCAGGCACACCACCATCAACAACAGCAGAATCAGCATCATCATCATCTACAGCAACAGCAACATCATGCAGGTGTGGGTCACCAACAGCAGCACCACCAGCAACACCATCAGCAGCAGCAGCAACATCATCACCATCAAGCTGCCCAGGTCCATCAGCAACATCAACAGCAGCAGCATCAACAACACCATCAGCAACAGCAGCAACAACAGCACGCCCTCCGTCAGCAGAGAAACAATGGTAATGGCATTGGTGCGGCGAGCACCCTGTCCCACAAGAGCCAAGAAGGTGGACAAGTTTACCAGCAGCAGCAACAACAGCACCCGATTGCGTTCACTCCGTCACCTGTGGTTAGTTTTATGATAATAAGAAGGTATTTATCATGGTAATTGGGAAATTTTTCTATGAGAAATGAAATACAGATTAAATTAAGTAGAGTAAGAACGTCTGCAAGCCGTTTATCGGAAAAAAAGGTGAAGGTGAATTTGCCTTTGAGACTCTTTTGTCTACGTAAAGACAGCAAATTCCTCTAATAGACGAAAAATGGTTAGACTTCTGGTATGAGGTGAATTTGAGAATAGACATTATTCACGTCATGAGAGCAAAAAAACGAAAAGGAAAGAAAGTAGCCAAATTTGAAATGTCCTATGGCTTTTCCACATAAGTCTTCAGTAATGACATGCATGTTCGTTCCGCTTTCAGCTATATTTTGTGAAGGTCGAGATATTTTTTTTAGTTTTCCCACATAATTTTTATGTTTTAAAATTTGTATTTTTGAATCAGCTCATAGATTTGAACTTTGAGAGCAATGTGGAATTCATCTTTTTTCACAAAGAAACCTTAAAATTTTAACTAAACTAACAGAGAGTACTAGAAAGACGAGAGTGAGGAAGTTTACTCTTTGTAAAATGCCGCGACGTATTTATCTCAATCTGCAATCTGCAGCCAACAGTAATTTCCTTTTATTATAAGCTTGGGTTTGGTTGGGAGAACAACTTTTGTTAAGAGGGGAAATTGATCAGTTCATGGTGAGCAAACTTCCTCACTATCGTCTTCCTAGCACCGCGTCTGAATTAACTTTCTTTTTGCTCACATAACATGATAAAATTTCCAGGAAATGCCACTCCGCATTGTTGTTGACTCGAAATGTGTCGGAGCGATAATTGGTACTGGCGGTCAGAACATTCGTGACATTATCAGAGAGTCGCATGCCAAGATTGTCGTCGATGTTCAGCGTACAAGCAAAGATTCACAGGGTCACAGTGAAAAGGTGAGTTTTTGACTCTATACTGAAATTTCTGTGTAAAGTTTTGTGATATATTTGTAGTGTATGCATAGAAATATGTATTATTCGTGTGTGTAACTGCAATTATTTCTCGACAGGTTATTCGACACGCAATAGGATTCTATCATGGTAGTAACACTGAGTGCCAAGATCAAAAAAATCGAGTGGGGGTGGAGTTTCAAAAAATGCGCGAATCATTCGACCCTAATCAATAGATTTTAATTTTCGCTCCGGATGACCGCTTTGCAGCCGTCTTTCGGTATTTTTACCCATTTATTCCATGTATTCTGCTCAGTTTTAATCCTTAATGAACAAGAAAATTGTTGTTAAAGTTGTTGTAAGATATTTTGAGGAGACTAACCAGTATTGATATCGAAAATGTAGATAAGGCCTCGATTTGAAAATTTTGCAACTAAGCGAGTTTCGACCGACCATCCTTGGTTGTCCCACCCCCCACTTTTGGAATGGTCGAATGTGTTACACCGTGAGTAACAGTGTAATTTCATCGATTTCAAATGTATCATAAAAGTCAAATTTGAATTGTCTGCAAACGGATCTAACATCACTTACGTTTTTGCATAGGAGTCCTAGACTTATCCCTTCGCAAAGGTTGTTCTCACAAATCCCAATCATCAGCTTATTACGAAAGAAAAAGCATTATTGGCTGCAGATTGCGAATTGATGTTAGAGCCGTTTGCGTGCGATTTGTCAAATGTACCGAAACAGAGTGCGTATCAAGTATCTGACTAGCAAAAGCAATTCATCATGATAGTAGCTCAAGTGTAACATCCGAACTCTTAGATTGATTGCAAACGTCAAAAACCAAATCACTTCTCACCTACCCGACTTTCAGGTGATCACAATCTATGGTGAAAGTGAAAACTGCACAAGAGCATGCCAAAAGATCCTTGAAGTCATTCAGCGTGAACGCGAAAAGGAACCAGCTACCATGTTAGTTTTCTGAGTAAAATTGTAAGAATTGTCTTTGAAAACTTGAAAACTAATTACAACGAGGTAGTTTTTGTCTATATCGAAATTTCGTAACAGTTTTTTCAAACTTAAACCTGACTAGTTTTTGTCTATGTCGAAATTTCGTAACAGTTTTTTCAAACTTAAACCTGACTAGTTTTTGTCTATATCGAAATTTCGTAACAGTTTTTTCAAACTTAAACCTGACTAGTTTTTGTCTATGTCGAAATGCCTTATTCTCTATATTCACGAAATCCTTTCAATTATTGTGATAGGGTATCAATCATAGAAGTATACTTTACGAAAACCACGTTTCAGTGAAGTTCTTCTTAACTTTGACAGTTTTATGAAAAATTGTGGAAAATGCGAGATTGTCTTTAGTTACCTCAAGTACTTTTCTCAATACTTGTTTTTAACTCAATACGAAAAAGTGTACTGAATCGTTTGAATCAAGAATCATTTCCTTAAGGAAAGCTTATGAGGTGAAAAATTTTTTGTGATAATCAAGTTTAAACTTTGATCAAATTTTAGCATTGTACCTAAATAGTGCTTCGAACCTTACCTAAGCCTAAAACTTGAGGTGTCGACAAAAATAAATGAAAAAAATTATTCTTGATTCAAACGATTCAGTACACTTTTTCGTATTATTAAATCTTGTTTTTAGGGGCGCCGATGTTGAGCTGAAAATTCGTGCATTCAACCAGCTGGTTGGAAGGCTGATTGGAAAGCAAGGGGCGACCATCAAGAAGCTCATGCTGGAGACGAACACGAATATCAGCATTTCGAAGTGAGTAATATGTTTCTTACATATATTTCTTCGTTCTCATTATTTCTCCCTTTTAACCGTTCGCAGTTTCTCCGAACCCAATTAAACATGTGGAGGTACTTGTGCACTCTTCATAATAATTTTTATTCAATTCTTGTTAATGTGGGTTTTTGAAGTTGAACAATAAGAATATCAGAAAAAATAATTTGTCATTTTTCACCATATGGTAATGTTGTGATTGTATTCTAAAATTGAGTCTGATTTTTTTTGAAAATATATTCTCTACAAATAAGGAAATATTCGTATGGTAAAAACTACAAGAATGTAACTCATTCTCGCAAAATATGTCAAGTTTTTTAAAATTTAACTAAAAATTTGCAGGGACCCATCGGAATCGCAATCGAGCCCACGTCCAAGCACCGAGTTCAACCAGTACTCTTCGATCCACGATATGCTGCAAGAGCGCACGATCACCATCCGAGGGCCAACGGTTGGAACAGTGTGTGTAGCGGAGAACAAGATTTCGGCGAAGCTCAAACAAAGTTTCATCAGTGACGTGCAAACAAGGGTAATTTTTATTTGTGTTTCAAAATGGGTTGAAAACGTTTTCGGTTTATCTGGCTAGAAGGATGCTTTCATGCTGGGATTTAGTAAATCGCACCCCACTTTTTTTTTCAAACGTCCGTTATTTTGCTCGGTACAGTCACCTTATTTTTTTGGGCTTAGATTAAACATTAAGCTGATCTAACCCTACGCCTAAAAAAGAGGTGCACATAGCTTCTTATACCTGTAAAAAAAAGTCTGGCCTCCGTAAATCGGGTACCTAGTACCGTAGCAGTTTCGCCTTGACATACAAGAACGACTTACGTAACGAGCCTTTAATTTCAGAATGGACTGAAAGTAAGAATAATAATTTAAATCCACAAAGATCTAACTGTTCATTATGAGAGTCCCGACCCTAGGGTAGGCCTACCGTACTCATTCTGCAAATTTGAGATTAGAGCGCGTTTGAAAACGGCCATGCTTCTAGCGATATATGTGCTTCTAATTTAGTTTGTTCACAAGGATGAGATAGACACAGGTTTCATACAACCCACTATTTTCAGTTGGCGAATAGCCAAAACACGACGGGAGCCTCGCCAAATGCGTATGGTGCTTCTGGAGAACCCCCATACAGCATGGTGCCGTTGCCGATTCAGTTCTCGCCCAACATCAGATCGGCAAACCTCTATGTGCCGGATGACATGGTCGGTGCTATCATCGGATCGAAGGTATTTTTTTGGAATTTGAAGAACTATCTTTTACCAAAGTGTAGACGGAACTTTATAGTTTTTTTTTCGAACTACAGTAACTGAAATTTGATCTACCATATCAATTTTTCCCTCCCTTTCTTTTCTTATACATCTAAACTGT
This sequence comes from Caenorhabditis parvicauda, assembly GCA_963978915.1. Classification (NCBI taxonomy): domain Eukaryota; kingdom Metazoa; phylum Nematoda; class Chromadorea; order Rhabditida; family Rhabditidae; genus Caenorhabditis; species Caenorhabditis parvicauda. Next base: position 15,421,727 of record OZ022252.1, read on the forward strand.
GTTTACCGCTATGTTTCACACCGAGCTAAAGGTGATCGTCATCGATTAGACGCGTTGCACGCAAATTACATTGAACGAAAATTTGCTTCAGGGCGCGATCGCACATCAATATTTTTTTATTCTTTTTTCAACTACAGTAACTGTAATTTGATCTACAGCGGTGCAGAATTCACGAAGGGGCGGGATTTGTGCTCGCTGCTTATTGGTCGGCTCCCCTCGCTGCTCGATCCGACATTTCTACTGCGCTTGACGCAGTGTTTTTTCTGTGATCTTTGATTGAAGTTTTCAATGACTGAACTGTATTAAAACGGAATTGTTCATCGATAACAGTGAGTTTCTACAGGGAACCAACATCAAGAGCATCATCCGCAATTCTGGAGCTCAGATCAAGATTGATGGTAACGAAAGGAAATCCAAATTGGAGAATGGCGATGAGCCGGCGACTACAACCGACGAATCAGAGGACGCCGAAGCATCGGTCCCAGCTACCTCGGCCGAACCGCTAGACATTGACCCCGCTGCTGGAGACAGTCCGTCCAGGCCCGAAACAAGGGCGGAAGAAGATGTGAGTTCTATCCTTTGATAACAAGCAGAAAGTCCTCGCTACGCTTAGAGCCCCCTTTTCCCATTTTTCATCACAAAATCAAATATACAGATTTCGCGCGCTCTCTCTCTCTCTCTCTCCCTCTATCCTCTGTCTCACTTTTTCTCAGCTTTCTCTCGTTCTCTCTCTCGCTCTCGCTCTCGCTCTCTCTCTCTCTCTCTCTCTCTCTCTCTCTCTCTCTCTCTCTCTCTCTCTCTCCCCTCTGTCTTTCTTTCTCACTCGACGCGCGTTCGAATCCCGTCAACTACCGGCAACTTTTGCACAACCCCCCATCGAAACAAAAAAAGACCACCCAAAAATTTGCTTCACGAAAAGTGGGCGGCGCGTTCATCGTAAGAAGGCGGTTTCATTCTTAACCATTAGATTTTAAGATGGAAGCATGAATTCAAAACTAATGATAAAAAATTGAATTTACCCCGAATAAGTAAAATTTCAGTTTTTTCTAATAACTCATGTTCGAATATGAAATTTTTGTTTAATCATCGTTTCGTGTTTCAAAAAACGAGTTTTGTTTTGATTGCACTAATATAATAGGCCAGTGCGATTGCGGCTTATTTTGGTTTTAAAAAATTCCAATTCACTATAAAATTTTGAACAGAAGTTCGATTTGTACTTGTTCAAAATCATTTTGTTGTAGGTGTTGGAGCGTCTCGTAACGATAACCGGCAGCGAAGTGCAGGTCTACCGAGCCCAAATCTGCATCTACCAGAAGATTGCCGAGCAGACGCAGCAAAGCCTGGAAGACGTCAAACTGCGAGTCGAGGTGCAAGTTCCATCTGCGCTCGTCGGTCGCATCATCGGTCGTAATGGCCAGAACGTTCGGGAACTCCAGAGGATATCCGGTGCTGTGGTGAGATTTTCGATTCGAAACTCTGAATATGAGAGTGACCTAATACGAAAAAGTGTACTGAATCGTTTCTATCAAGAATTATTTCCTTAAGGAAATCTTACAAGGTGAAAAATTTTTTTTAGTGATAATCAAGTTTAAACTTTGATCAAATCTTAGCATTGTACCTAACTAGTGCTTTGAACCTTACCTAAGCCTAAAATTTGAGGTGTCGACAAAGATAAATGAAAAAATGATTCTTGATAGAAACGATTCAGTACACTTTTTCGTATTAAGTTATGAGAGTGTTATGCATACTTTTATTTTGCTGGACTCGCCATCATTAAAATTTTTATTTGTTTGTCATTTTGCAACTGCGTTTTATTTGAAAAAATCCAAATCTAACTTGTAAGCACATTTCTGTTGATGCACACCACATTGGAGGTTTTTTTGCCTTGCGGTACTAGAATAGGCATGAGCATGTTGCCAATCATTGACAGTCGATTGGCAATGCAGTTTGTTATAACACCATCTTTAACGTCAAGAAGGCCTAGAAATCAAAATCCAAGTCACTCCAAAACTTTTCGTGGACCGGCATCGGACCGTAGATGGGCGAAAGTCGTCCCGGACATGTGTCGCCCGTTTCATTCAATCGGGCAACACATGGACGGTAAATGGACCGGCATTGGACTGTAATGGGCGACACATTTCCGGGACGATAGTCGCCCATTTACGGTTCGATGCCGGTCCACCCAAAGTTTTGGAGTCAATTGCATTGCCAATCGACTGCCAATCTCGAGAAAAAAAAATTTTTAATTGAAATAATGTGAAAAAAATGTGGAAAAAATTTTTAATTTCAATAAATTTGGAATAATGTGAATAAATAAAATTAAAATTGGAAAAATGTGGTGAAATTATTTCCATAAATATTGGACAAAATTTCCACATTTATTCAACAATATTTCCATAAATATTGGACAAAATTTCCACATTTTTTTAACAATATTTCCATAAATATTGGACAAAATTTCCACATTTATTCAACATTATTTCAAAAAATATCGGACAAAATTTCCACATTTATTCAACATTATTTCCAAAAATATCGGACAAAATTTCCACATTTATTCAACATTTTTTCCAAAAAATATCAAAATTTCCACATTTATTCAACATTATTTCCAAAAATATCGGACAAAATTTCCACATTTATTCAACATTTTTTCCAAAAAATATCGGACAACATTTCCACATTTATTCAACATTATTTCCAAAAATATCGGACAAAATTTCCACATTTTTTCCAAAAAATATCGGACAACATTCCCACATTTATTCAACATTCTGTTGTGCATCAGACGGTATATGTATACATGCCTCCGTTATGCCACTACATCTCCTTCTTCATTTCTGAGCGATCCACAGCTGTTATAGCTATGATATGACTAGACCAGTAGCTATTCCTCACTACGCTCGAACTTCTGGAGTTTTTTTCGCCAACCTCTCTCCCTCTTTCTCCCTCTCTTTCTCCCTCTCTTTCTCCCTCTCTCTCCCTTACACACACACACACACACACACACACACACACACACACACACACACACACACACACACACACACACACACACACACACACACACACACACACACACACACTCTCTCTCTCTCTCTCTCTCTCTCTCTCTTTTTTTTTCTCTCTCTCTTCCCAATCCGAACACGTTCATAACTTCTGTAATTGGTGCTGAAGACAATGCAATATAACACGCGTTAACCCCCGCACCCATCAGGTTTCATGCAAACGGTAACCAAAAAAAAATGTGAATGTTTGGTCGAGTGGTTAAAGCAGTTGCCTTTCACGGCTTTAGCGCGGGTTCGTTTCTCACTGTTGGGCAGTTTTGCACAACTTTTGTCGGATATTTTTGGAAATAATGTTGAATAAATGTGGGAATGTTGTCCGATATTTTTTGGAAATAATGTTGAATAAATGTGGAAGTGTTGTCCGATATTTTTTGGAAATAATGTTGAATAAATGTGGAAATGTTGTCCGATATTTTTGGAAATAATGTTGAAAAAATGTGGAAATTTTGTCCAATATTTATGGAAATATTGGTGAAAAAATGTGGAAATTTTGTCCAATATTTTTGGAATAAATGTGGAAATTTTGTCCGATATTTTTGGAAATATTGTCCAATAAATGTGGAAATTTTGTCCAATATTTATGGAAATAATTCCGAATAAATGTGGAAATGTTATCCGATAATTTTGGAAATATTGTCCAATAATTATGGAAATAAATAATTTTCGACGTTTCCACATTAATTCAATTTAAAAAAAAATTTTCTCGAGAATGATTGGCAATATGCCCATGCCTATACTAGAATGTCGCACGCGACAAAATCTGGCGGGCGGGATTCCCAACCCTTTTGTTAAAACCGAAAATGAAAAATCTCAATAAGAAATTTTTTCTTTTCATTATTAAGTTAACGAATTACAGGTCAAGATCCCAGATGATGACAAGTTGTTAAACGGAAGTGGTAGTGATGACTTGTCGGGACTGAAAGACGAATTCATCCAACCAGCAATCGCCTCACCGTCCAGCGTATTTGGCGGTTTACCGTCTGTCGACCGTGCGGAAACGACGACGGTCAGAATTCTCGGAAATGTTGTCGCCGTACAGAACGTTCAATACCGATTCAGTATGCTCCAGAACAAGATGTTCTTAAACGAAACGCGAGGGCAGAGAAGAGGTGAGATGTTGAATGTTACAAAATGAAAGATTTTTAAAAAAAATTCTGAGAAAAATATATCGCATCTAGCTGATAAATGTCACTAACCATGATTTTTGTTGGACTTGATTTTCTCTTCATAATTAATAATATATTCATTTTGTTAATTGGAAAAGAGTAGATGTGTAAAATAGATAGAAAATAGTGCTCCACCATCCGACTGTGAAAGAAAAAAGGCTCCTTAAAAAGGTAGATGGCAGGTTGTGAGGCACCGGGGCACGGGCCAACCCAAGACCCGAAAGTAGAAAATAGTCATAATAGAATTTTTAAAAGAAATTGAAGTTTTATCACGCTTCTAAGGGTATTGTTGCGAATATCTTAATCTTTCGAAACGAGAATCAATTTTCGATCCTTTTCTAACCCAGTCTCCTTCAGACAGAAGACAGTCACCGGAGTCGACGACAAACTCGGAATAGTGGGTGAGGAAAGAAGACACCTCTTCCTGTATATTTGTACTCCTCATCCATTTTCCCTTACAGATGTATTGTGTAATTCTCTCATTCTTCCTGTCTCTATCGATATTCATGTAACCACCGACTGTTGCGAGCTGTGTGGTGATTAAGCCTAGATAATGGTGTGAGCTCTTGACGACAAAAGAAGCTGCAAGTGCAAACACCATGATTCATTTCTCATTCCAGAAAGAATAATAATTTATCTAGTCATTGTCCGGAAACCTGATTCATGGTGTGTGTGTCCACTTATTACTCTTTTAGTCGTCAAGCGGTTCGCTATCTTCAGCGTCTCGTATCCATCACAGCTCGTAAAATCAACTCATCATCATCATCTTCATTTTTCTACGTCGACGGGTGAAGCTTGTACGAAGACGAACACACATCAACCACACCCATGCTAATCCTATGCTTTTCTAGTTTCGACCAGAGTGATTTTTTGATTATGAGTAGTCTCCTGGGTTCTCTCCTTCGAGTTGTCTTCCATTGAGAGTGTTTGGATTAAAACGGAACGAATCAAACAGTTTTGATCAAAACACTTTGGTTTTCCTTTCAGTCTGCACATTCTGGCATTCTCCTGCCTGAAAGGCGATGAAATCTCGTTAATTTTGTCTCACAACGTTTTTCAATTTGAGAAAACTATGAGACAAAGGTGGTTTGATAAAGACGCCAATATCAAACTCTCATCCACGCGACAAGAGATATGAGTCTCTTCACCATCACCATCGTTCGGAAACGAATGACCCTGAACACACACACACACACACACATCCCACACCAACCCATTGTTTACGATGCTTGTCATTGCGAAAGCAAGAGAGATGAGCCGATATTCGACACAAAGAGGTACGCTGTACTAACAAAATTATTTTTCTCCCACCTAGTATGTTTCTTTCCTGGGTAATAAGTTGAAACTTCGGTAGGTGTTGATGATACTTCTCAGCTTATTATCTAGAGATTGAACCGCGAGTCTTCACTGCAAAATGTTTGTTCTTACTAATAACCCTGAACCATGTTTTCTTTTTGGTAATTTCGTAGTTTTTGAGATGAATATATATATTCCCCACATTTTCTTGTATACACCCCAAACATATTTGATTGTACACCAAACACATTTTCCCCAGGTGGTGCAGTTCAACTTTTTCGTACTGATAGGAACAAGCGCACCACCTGATACACCACATATCCTCTACAACAGCGTTACAGAATTGACCTTCACCCCGAACATACACACACACTTTTTGTTTGTAATAACACCGGAAACCATAACTAGCAAAACACTATCTGTTTCTACTCCATACACACTGGTTGGGTTGTATTGTTGTTGTTGTTCGAGTCCGTTTCTATTCACGTGTTGGTCTTGGACAGATACGGAGAATGAAGAAGAATCAAAATTATGTACTGTGGTATTGTGGCTCGAAGGTGTATACGGTAACGCATAAAAAGTGGTTAGTTTACTGAAAAGATAAGACTTGACCTACTTTTACAACCTTGTTACCGTAAACGTCTTCGTAAGCGGTTTTTTTTCGGTCTGGTAGGGCGGAGGAACGTTCCATCTTTGATTCGGTTAGGAACGTTCAGTGCCGTATGTTCATTCATAGAGTATGTTTTGTTGCCGCTAATAAATGTGTTTATAAAGTTCTCATTGTTTTGTACGAAAGAACTGTTGTGTGAACGAAAAAGAAAGAAAGTAAAAAAACCGAATACGAGGAACGGTAAACACTGTAGTACCGCAGAGATGAAAAGTCCAAGCAAGACCCATTGTAAACAGTGAAGCTCAATCGATTTACGAGAACTTTCTTTTTTTTTTAAATTTTGCCTATTTTGAAAGATGTCTTTTATAAAATTTTACGTCTGTTAATTTTTGATTGATGGTTCCGGTTTGGCTTTAAATGAGTAGTTCGTTCGATATCAAATGTCGTGCGCAGTTACATTTCATGAGTTCATTTCCATTTGCAAATATGTTCCTGAATCACGTGGCATTGATGAAATTCTTCTTTCGAATTTCACTTTGAGCAGATACCTTCATTTTTTTTTCAATCACCACAGAATCCTACACAAATCTATTCTAGCAAGGTAAATTTTGCGCAAACTTTCGAAACTCGAGCAAACGCGTTCCCCACTTGTTTCGTCATTCAAGCACACTACACTATCTTTTCGCCATCGGTCACTCGGACCTTTTTTTCACATGTCCAGTCGTCTATGTCTCTCTCTCGCTTCCTCTTTCTTCTTTTCTTGCCGCTTGGACACACAAAACTGATCCGCAGTCGAGTGCGTTCGGTTTGGCATTGTCCGTCCAGCTGAGAACGCAGGAGGGCAGACGGAGGGTCGAGGGAGAACGCGATGAGAGAGAGGGGAGAAGGTGAGAGAGCGTGGGAAAATGAGAGAGGACAGAGGAAGGGATACCAGCCACGGAGAGGTACCGGCAAGGACGTGTGTGGAGCGCGCACTCACACACTAACTCTCTAGACTCTTTTTTTGCCTTGATTCGTTTTTTTCGCCAAAATATCATTTTTTGTTGATTAGCATGGTTATATTCTCATTATCTGCACAATTCCCAATTTCTGAAGTTTTCATTATCAATGTTTACTCGTTAATTGAGACATTTTGAAGGCATTTTCTATCCAGATCAGATTAGAATGAAGAAAAGTCAACCCCCCATAAGTTCACAAAGTCTCACCTCTCATACCGGAAGTGCATATCAATGATTTTCCCTTCAATCTCGTTTGCTTCACTTTTTTACACTGTGGTATTCGTTTTGCACTTTTCTGTCCGTTCATCTTAAAGTTTTCTTTTTTCACTCTTCATTTTTACTTTTTATTGCCAAATATATTGCTTTTCACGGGCTCCGTCTCAGTTCTCTCTTCATTCGTGAAATTTCATATTATTATTGTAATTCCAAGTGTTTTTCTTTCAATTATCCAAAATAGTCATGAGTAAGACATTTTCTTGTTCGAACTCAATTGGAAAAATTCGTTTCCGTTATAGTTTGTCCTTTCTTGAGTTACAACGATTAATTTTTGCTTTGGTCTCTTCTGGAATTCTTTTATGTCTGAAAATTATCATACATCGGTCATCATACCCAATATTCATCTGAAAAGGTTAATCTAACAAAAAATCTGCTTTCTCATTATCTTATTCAAAGTTCAAGAATCATGATCTCCACACTTCCAATGTCATCTTTCCAACTTCTCTCGTACATTCACGTCTTCGCAATCCCCAAACAACAAAACAAGAAAGCAGGGATTTTTGTTTTGCTTGCGATCAACCCCGCACCATGGTACCTCCTGGCACTTTTCTAGTCATGCAAAAAGTGTCGTCCGGGTCTCTGCCGCCTCCCCCGTTCCCACGATGTCTCGTGTCGCCTCACGCGAGCTTCCTCGTTTTGCTGTGTTCAGTAAATAACCTGGTACAGTGATTTGTGATGAATCTGCACATTCACCTTTATCAAATGACTCATTGAGTTTCTTGTGAAAACCCCGGGTTTCGTTTTTCTGCGATGTCATTGTGTAGAGTGAGTGGCTTTCTCTCTCTCTCTCTCTCTCTCTCTCTCTCTCTCTCTCTCTCTCTCTCGAACATTTTTCTTCTTTGCACGTATTCGTACTAACTTCTGGCCATGACGACAGAGAACATAAATAAAGAAAAACAAGGCAGCAAGGAAGTCAAAAGTGTTACATATTTTTCAAAGGTTTTCTGCATGATGCTTCTTCTGACATTATTCTGGTTGATTATACAGGTACAGAGAGAGAGAGAGAGGGCTTATCACTATGTCCGCGTCTTGAGAACTGGGTGAGGAGTTGAAGTAGACGGCTGGTAAAATGTTTTTAGTGTCTCTCTTTTTCTCTCTCTCTCTCTCTCTCTCTCTCTCTCTCTCTCTCTCTCTCTCGCTCTCTCTCTTGTCATACACTTCTCACTATTTCTCAGAAGAAACTCAAGACACCGTCTTCTGAATGTTTCGGATGTACCGGATAGCACTCGTGAGTGCACTGTTCATTCCCATCCTGGGTGACAGTCTGCTCTCACAGTGTCGTCGAATCGACGCCATCTTCAGATCCACGTATGATGCGAATGATACGGTAAGAAAAACACCGTTTTCAACAACTAAACGAACGCATTTTTCAGGAAATTTGCAATTGTGAGTTTGCCAGTGCAAACCCACAGATTGAAGGGATTACTATTAAGTGAGTTTTTATTTATTTTTTTTTTGAAACTAGTGTAAGTTTGGAAAAAATACCGTTTTTATCATCATTAAGTGAAGGGAGTCGGGAACACCGATTTAGACAAAAATATCGTTCTTATACGGTGAAAAATTTTATTGTTAGATGAATTCGTAGTGAAGAAACGATAAAATAACAATGGAGATACACATAGCTTCCTCTACCTGTAAAAAAGTCTGGCCTCCGTAAATCTGGTACTTAGTACCGTAGCGGTTTCGCCTTGAAATACAAGAACGATTGAGCCTTTAATTTCAATGGACTGAAAGTAATAATAATAATAATAATTTAAATCCACAAAGATCTAACTGTTCGTTGTGAGAGTCCGGACCCTACCGTACTCATTCTGCAAAATTGAGATTAGAGCGCGTTTGAAAACGGCCATGCTTCTAGCGATTTATGTGAGATACTTTTGTCTATCACCAAGAATTTCAACAAATGAACTTTCATATGTTCTTTTCCTAATGATAACAAGCACTCTTTAGGGGCGCTTCGCGCCCCACATTTTATTTTTCCTCACGCCAGTTTTGATACTCGAAACAAAGAATGAACGAACGTCTTTCAATAAAAACGTGAACTTTCAGACAACCTGGAACTTCTTAAAAGCTCCATTTTTAAAAATTAAAATGCTAGGCGATAAATGGATCACGTTGAGGACACGTTTGAACTTCAAAACTAAGGAAATCCGTGCCGCGCAGCAGCGCGCGGTCTGATCGAATTAAAAAGTTGATGCGCATCTCCGCTCCAACAGAACCTTTCCGATGGCGTTTACGCCGTTCTGATCCGACTCCTATGAGCTGAGAACCGGCCGCGGAAAGACAGTGTGACCAAATAGCCTTTTTTCATTAGAATAGATAGCATAAATTTACAGCTGCGCATCCAGCCCAATGAACAAGATCCACTCGGCTCTGATAGCACTGAACGAGACAAGGCCTACAAAACTACTGATCAGAGACTCGCTACTCAATATTCTGCCTGCTGATATGTTTGTGAAGGTTAGCCTTGTTAGAAATTTGGTTGAATATCGTCAAAATTTGAACGTTGTAATTCCGAATGCAAGTAAAGACATTCAAAGTTCAGAAAGATTAGACCACTGACCTTTAATTTTCTGTGGTTTTAATAATAATAACTTTATTCATGTAGAAAAAATAAAGTTTATAAGCTTCATGACGACCAGCAATAGCCGCCATGAGCACAGATAATGGGCGTGGGAACCGTAGGAGAACCTTTTAAAAAAGCTTTTCCGGTCAGGACAGTTGTGCAATTTTTTGCAAAAAGTACGTTGGATAGCTTTGTAAGATAACCGGAGGAAAGGAACTGAATATGAGTGTTAGTAATGATAGAACATTGGTGTCAGTTGTTGGTTATTGAGTAGTTTTACACAGGTCTTATTTAAAACTGAAATATCAATCGAGAATTCTATTGAGTGGGTATGATAAGACTATGAAGTTTTTGATATCAAAGACAGAGAGAAAATGAGAGAGAACCATGAAACATTTAGAGTTTTGGGTTTTATCACTTTATTCCAGGTAAAACCAAGGATCCTGGGAATCGAGCGCAGTCGCGTCGCAATCATCAGAAACAATTCTCTGAGTGTCATCGGTGACAGTGTCGAACAATTGTCTCTGCGTAACAACAAACTAAGAAAAATGGAGAAGCATATGATCGATGGACTGTACAAGTTGAAGAGACTTGACATCTCAGGTAATTTTTTGAGGCAATTTTAACTATTGTAAAACGTCTCGAACGATTCACATCGTAGGAAATTAATAGATTTTATCATTTTCTCGAATTATATATTGTAGAAATTCTGTGAAATAGCGTTTCGATTAGTTCAATGTAAGCGAAATATGGAATAGATTAGGTTCAAATTAGCATTAGAAAACAACTGAAGACCGTACGTAGTACTGAAATTTATTATCAAAAAAAAAGTAAAAGAGTCAGTTTTGGAATATTTCAATTATTTGTATTTGTTTTAGGAAACACAATGCAATCGATCGATTCCGACGCGTTCGATGGCTGTCCAAACCTCGAAGAGCTCATCATCAACAACAACGAATTGACACATATCGAAGATGGGACATTCTCCAAGTTGAGGTGAATTTTGCTTTTGTGATCATGCATTTCGATTAGAAAGTTTGCGGATTTTTCGCAGAGTTCGAGTTCACAATATCCGATGTAAAGAAGGGAATAATCGTGGTGTATTTGGTATGAAATTACTGGAATCGAAAATAATCACTAGGGGAAGTAAAAATATTCTGTTTGAAGCTCAGTTACAAAACACATAGCTTCCTCTACCTGTGAAAAAGTCTGGCCTCTGTAAATCGGGTACTCAGTACCGTAGCAGTTTTGCATTGAAATACAAGAACGATTTACGTAATGAGCCTTTAATTTCAGAATGGACTGAAAATGAAAAATAATTTAAATTCACAAAGATCTAACTGTTCGTTGCGAGAATCCCGACCATACCGTACTCATTCTGAAAAATTGAGATTGGAGCGAGTTTGAAAACGACCATGCTTCTAGCGATATATGTGCAAAATACTGATAAAATTAGACAACTTAACTGTAGTTGAATATAACATACACTTTGTTAATGAGCTATGACAAGACCCAATGAACAATACATGTTTCAGAGGCCTGAAACGACTATCCATCACTCGCAATCAACTGACAGTCATCACCAGAAACACATTCAAAGGGCTCGGAGCCCTGGAATCTCTCAGCATCCGTCAGAACAAGATTGAGTACATTGACTGGGCTGCGTTCTCGTTCATGAAAAATTTGAAGTACTTCGATGTTGGAACCAACAGACTCACGGCTGTTGACATCAGAGGACTTGATAGTTTGCAGAAGGTTTGTTTTAACTTTAATTTAAAATCTGATCATTTTAACGAAAGTTGGTTCAAAAATCGATTTCGAAGCTGAAACGTTAGGCATAAACATAATTCTCTGTAAAAAATCGTTTTTAATTAGTTTCAAAACTCAAATTTGAAAATTTATACATGACATGTTTTTTGAACAAATTATTGAATGAATTTCAGTTTGGAAAAAAATTGGAAATTTTGTATGAAATCTTCATTTCCAGGTACTCCTGAACAACAACAGCATCAACACACTGAAGTCAGTGACCCTGAAGGATCTCCCAGCACTGACAGTACTTTCCCTCGACCGCAACCAGTTGAAGTACGTTGGAGATGACGACTTCAGCGGCCTGAAGCGTTCCACCAGACTTGTCAACTTGGCCATCGCGTCGAACAACATTACGATGGTCGGACCGTCAGCGTTCGAGCACATGCCCAGCATTGAGATTCTGTCGATGCAAAACAATGACCTGACTGGATTGAGCAATAGTGAGTTCTGTGGGGAATACTCGAGGTCACTTCTGTTCATAGAGAGAAATATTTTTTTAAAGTGGTTTGTCTGTATCTCTAATCACCTGTGTTGCAAACCATCTCTAGAGCTCATAACACAAAGTGGTCTACCACGATTTTCGAACCAAGTTAACCCATTGTGTCAAATTGAGCTTTTTTTAGCAGTTTCTAGTTCTTTCTCTAAAAATACGTACTCAAAGTATCAAAGTCAAGTAAGTTGAGCGATAGGTCATTTGTCTATACTAAGCCTAGAGACGTTAGTAATTCCTTTATCGTACCCAGAATGTTTCGAGGTGTAAATAGTAGTATGGTAAAAGTTTTATCTACCTCAGCCTGTGAAGAACTCAATAATTGATTTGATCTAATAGATCTTACTGACATCTCCAGAAAAATCCCAATACCGTTAAAAAATTAAAATTCAAAATCAAAGATCTGGTTGAAATTTTTCTACTCCATACAGTTAACCCCAACATTACAGACGGTACATCGTATCTCGCGCCGCTCAAAAACCTCCGATTCCTCCAACTCTCAGCGAACAAGATTCGAGCATTGGGCAAAGGTGACATCCCACGAAACGTGAACCACGCAGCACTCGACCACAACCTCATCGGTGAAATTGACGTTGGAGCGTTTGACAGTGTGCCACTGAAGAGACTGTTCCTGAACAACAACAAGCTGAAATACCTCAAGCCGGGTACTTTTGACGCCTTCCCACCGGAGAAGATTGAAGCCATCGATGTTTCATGTAAGTGTCTGGGATTTAATAATAACTTTATTCATAGAAAATAAAGTTCATAAGCTTCATGACGACCAGCAATAGCCGCCACGAGCACAAAATAATGGGAGTGAGAACCGTAGGAGAACCTTTTAAAAAGCTGCTCCGTTCAGGACAGTTGTGCGATTTGTTGCAAAAAACGTTGGACAACTTTGTCAAATTATTTCTGAAATCAACTACTTTGAACTAGGGATGGGCAAATCTGCCAGTCATTGGCTAACGATTGGCTATTCAATTGGCGAGCGCCTGGAGGTGTTCTTTTTGAGCATTCTAGACGTTGAAGATGGTGTTTTTCAGATGACATCATTTCGCCAATCGAATAGCCAATCGCTCGCCAATGCAATTGGCTAATGAAAACAGGACAGCCAATCATTAGCGAATGACTGGCTATTTGCCAATCCCTACTTCGAACATCTCTTATGTGTAGTTACAATTTTGAAACACAGTTTCGTCTCGCAATGGCGTTTTGAATGACGAATTTTTTGCAAGTCCTTGTTCCAGTTATTTGAGAAGTCTAAATTTCGAAAAAGTTGTTGCAATTCTATTTATAAAATGATATATTATCTTTGAAAATAGTTCTCCTTTTTTAGAAATCATAGGCATATTGGAGTTCCTTGAAACTTTGCTTGTTTCAACATAGTTTGAAACATATTTCCGGGTTTTTGCTACTCGAAACGAGCCCGAAGTGCGACTGTATGTATAACTCATTCTCAAACCCTCTCATTTCAGCAAACCAGTGGCAATGCGTATGTGGAAGCACAGAAGAATGGCTCCCGCGTTGGTTGGACCGAGCCGGTGACAGTGATGTGTCTGAAGGACTCCTTGGCTGCCTCGCTATCCCGAACTGCGGTCAGCCGGATGCGGTCAACACATCGGAGGAGACTTTGGAACGACCCGATTGGGTGACGTACGTCGCTCTGATTCTCACCGCAGCTACTTTCCTTATCTTCGTCGCTATTATCTTCATGGCGTACAAGTCGAGCATTGAGCCGGTTGGTTTTTGAATTTTTATGCGAAAATTACATGAATTTCGTGAAGAAAGTTTTCGGTTTTGAAGAATTTTTTGAAAAGTTGATATATTCTTGAACGGTTTGGAGTTCCTCCAGATTGACAAAAGGTTGAGAATTTTCAGAAAAATTGGAGCTCCAGAAAGTACTGTAGATTTTTCATGAGACACTGAAGAGTTGTATTTTTTTAAAATAGAAAAAAATTTTAAAACTGAATTCGAACAGAAAATGTGGACCGAAATTTCAGTGATAGAAAAGAAAAAAGAAGTTAAACGAGAACTTTCAGTGCCTGCCACTAAAATCGAGGACAGAATCAGATTGTGAGAAGCTGATCACATCAGAAGAGCCAATGATCACGACCAACGACGACGCGGTGTTCTCTATCAGAAAAACACCGATGAGCACACTGCACGGAGACAAGAAGCGAGTTCGCTTTGAGGAATAGTTTACTCAATCGAACACTTTTAGTCTAATGATTTGCGATGAGCTTATAAGTGAGCAAGTGTTGACCGCCACTCACAAACCCTATACCCCAAAGCTGGTAATATTGATCGGAACACCTTATTGCGTTTGCGGCGCCACATTTTGTGGACTAACATCGAACAGTGACGTCACTTGCAAAAATGCGCTGCAAACTAAATATGGAGAAATCAATCTATTCAAAATGGTTTGGAAACTGAAAAAGGACTAAAATTTATTATGTTCTGACTATTTTCACCTGTTTTCTGCAGTTTGGTTCAAATCATGACGCTTTCTGTACGAGTTTGATAATACAAGCCTTTTGGTATTTCAGGCTTATACTTTCTGATGAACTTGCCTGAATCAGTGTAGAATTCTAGAAAATAATGGATTCTGACAGAATGACGTCATAGATTTAGATTTCTCGACTCAAACTATGCGAATATGGTATTATGGTGAAGAAAGGGTTTGATTGTTTCCTTTACTTTGTCACTGATGCCTATAAGCTCCAATCTCTCTGTTTCTCGGTGTTTCATTTTACCCCAAAGCGCTTTACGGATCGTCTTTTTTCACACATTGCCTCGAGCAGCATCCTACCGCCCCAAACACTCTCCTACCCTACAGTAATTCGGGTACACTCGTTAACCATGCATCTATCCCATTTTTAGTCTGAATCTCTCTTCCTAACAAGTTTATCATCTTGAAATATAATCATGTATATAGTCTGTGATCGATAGACGCGCTGTTGAAAACAACCAAAACTCTGTCAAATGTACCCTTTTCCATAAGACAATGTCAGGAATCCCCAATATGTATACTAACCACTAACATCACCCCAGAATTGTTTTTTCATTGTTACCATTGAATTTTATCTAATAAAAATATTTTTTTTCTAATCCTCGTGTTGCAAACTCCAAATGTTTGAAGAGAAATATCATTTTCAAGATTGGAAACCATCTAGCCCTAATTTTTCTCACCAAAAATGCTC
Organism: Caenorhabditis parvicauda; assembly: GCA_963978915.1. Taxonomy (NCBI): domain Eukaryota; kingdom Metazoa; phylum Nematoda; class Chromadorea; order Rhabditida; family Rhabditidae; genus Caenorhabditis; species Caenorhabditis parvicauda. Next base: position 15,437,209 of record OZ022252.1, read on the forward strand.
AATTTCTTAGTTTATCCGAGTTTTCGAGTCATAAATCTTCACCAATTGGTCTTAAGTTGTTTTTTAAACCTTAGCTTATACTGATAAGTAAAATAGTGTTGGTTGCAAATTGCAGATTGAGATTATCGGACACTACGTGTGAAAATTGAGAAAATTAGCCGAAAATCGCTACATAAGCACATAGCTTTCTCTACCTGTAAAAAATTCTGGCCTCCGTGAATCGGGTACTTAGTACCAGAGCAGTTTCGCCTTGAAATACAAGAACGATATACGTAATGAGCCTTTAATTTCAATGGACTGAAAGTAAGAATAACAATTTAAATCCACAAAGATCTAACTGTTCGTTGTGAGAGTCCCGACCCTACCGTACTCATTCTGCAAAATTGAGATTAGAGCGCGTTTGAAAACGGCCATGCTTCTAGTTAGATCAGTTAGACAGCTTAATTTAGTACATATCGTACAGTCACACCGTCCAAATGTCCATTTCCACAAGATGTAGGAGTGAAAATTCATTTCTGGAAAAAAGATGACAATAACAGGGTTCGCAACAAGGGTTTGAGATCGAAATCCAACAGGGTGTGACTTTTCGTGCATAGAAATGGGGTAACAAGCTGGGGTCTGCCAGTGGAAACTGGTACACAAGACTAGCAACAGAGCTCAGGAAATTTGAATTTCACCTTCGACGACATCCTTCAGACTCAGAATCTCCAGTCTTCCGACTCCTTTTGACTCGTTTCTGATGAGCTCGTCGAGCGGTCGGAACTGTCCAGGCTCGATCAGAGCGACCTGAAAAAGGCATCATTGTTATACAGTTGGCACTAATTAATTGAAATACATACTGAATTTCAGGAAAAAAACTTAGCTCGAATTCGAAACATACTAAAACAATTAAAATTTTCCTATCAAGAACCAAATTTCTCCGCACCGAAATTACACAAACCTTTTCACACTATTCCGAAAAGACATCTGGAAAAGTATAGTAAATTCACTTCTTCTACCCAATTATTTCTCATGGAAACCGATTCCGTAAAACTTTGAATACCCCTTTTCAATCGCAACTTTATGTTTCACTAGGTGAACTAAATACACTTCTATAACTGAAAAAATCAGTTCATTCGTCATATTCTTATTAAAAAATCTCACCATTTCGAGTCCGGATTCAGCCCAATCTTCCACTTCAGTCTCCGAAATCAGCGTTTTCAACTTGGCCTGTGCCAGTTTGCCTTCTTTTGTGCCCATCGATATTCTGACTCGCATTTTGGCTCGTTCTATTTTCATGGTTTCTTTCAGCTTTGGGATTGCTTCCAGTGCCTGGATATTGAATGTGGGAGAGAGAGAGAGAGAGAGAGAGAGAGAGAGAGAGAGAGAGAGACAGACAGAGAGAGAGAGAGACAGAGAGAGAGAGAGGGAGACAGAGACAGAGAGAGACAGAGAGAGAGAGAGAGAGAGAGAGAGAGAGAGAGAGAGAGAGAGAGAGAGAGAGAGAGAGAGAGAGAGAGAGAGAGACAGAGAGAGAAAGAGACAGAGAGGAGCAACGAAAGCTAAACAAGCTACCAGAAGAGAATAGATGAGACTTACAGTAATCCTACAAAACTGAGGGAGGAGATACGTGAATCATTTCAGATTTATCCAAAAGGCAAATGAAAAATGTACCTGTTGTTTCGAACTGCGATTCTGCTTGAGCGAAAAATGAATCTCAGTGAGTGCCTTGTCGATGACTGATGGAGGAATGGGCCGTTTTGTTTCTGGATTCACCACCATCGATGCTATCAACTGGGACACCTAGACAATCATCTGAACGATCAGAAGAAATTTCGGAAAAACCTCTTTCAGTGACTGATCCGATGCTGCTTGACGTTCCTTCTCTGACACTTGCAAATCTCCTTTGTCAAGGATCTTAAATTAAATTACTTTTTCTCTGGATATTTAATTGTTTTTATTTCATTATGCTGTGGGCAAAATCAAAATTTTATGAATTATAAATTAGAAAAATGATTTTTTCATCCTTCTCATTAATAATGAAAAATTTATTTTGATTAAAAAATCAAGAAACCTTACCAATTTACAAACTTCTAACTGATTATCTGTTCCGAAAGCTGCCGTCAATTCTTGAGATTTGGCGAACTGTCCTTTGGAAACGTTGGTGAAGACGACTTGTGCTTGTAGAACTTCATCAATGTCTTTTTCACTAAAAGTTATTTTACAGTCGTATTTCAGAAGAGATTTAATTTCAGAATGTTTTTCAGCATAATGCTCTGGGACGCGTACATACACCGTGAATCATACATGAACCGAAAGTTTCATTTGAGATGTTGTATAAAATCTTAGGAGGAAAAACTGAATGAACAACACCGCGCTAAGCGCAGTAGAAAAGTGTCGGATCAAGCAGCGAGGGGAGGCGACCAATAAGCAGCAAGCACAAATCCCGCCCCTTCGTAAATCCTGCATCGCCGTAGATCAAATTACATTCAAATTACATTTACTGTAGTTTAAAAACTTTTTTCTCTGGCGTTTTTTCAAAATTCATGATAAAAAGCTAGTTACCAAGGAAAGTTACATGATTTGCAATTTTTCAACAGCAAACGACGAAACAAATTCGCTTTTTGAAATGAGAAAAATAGGACAATAGATTGAAAAAAAAGTATTGATGTGCGAACGCGCTCTAAAGCGAATTTTCGTTCAATATAATTTGCGTGTAACGCGGGCATTTTGGGAAACACGGAAACGCGCAGACCACGGACATGGGCAGACCACCTCTTTTTCTTAACCTTACCTAAGCTTAGAAAAAGAGGTGGTCTGCCCGTGTCCGTGGTCTGCGCGTTTCCGTGTTTCCCTAAAAGCCTGTAACACGCGTCTAATCGATGACGACCACCTTTAGCTCGGTGTGTGTGTAGTAGCATTGAACTTGTAGAAAAACATTTTTAATTAATACAAAACAAAAATTAGACATCTAAAAATAATCTTATTCGGAATTAAGTCTCTTTCACTTGATCGATAAATTCGAAACATTTGATAGGTTACTCCAAAACTTTGGGTGGACCGGTATCGGACTGTAATTGGGCGACACATGTCCGGGACGACTGTCGCCCATCTACGGTCCAATGCCGGTCCACGAAAAGTTTTGGAGTTATTCTTTAAATTTTTTACCGATGGTCGAAAACTGAATTGACTGAAACTACTCAGGCGTCGAAATACGATCGTTTTCAAAGTCAGAAGATTTCTCGATCGTTTTCAGTTATATTCAATCGTTTTCAGAAATCTTCCGAAAACAACCGAGAATTACTGAAAACGACTGTATTTTCTCAATAAAATAGACCCTATAGGATACAGAAATATTCGATCGTTTTCAGAAACTTTCGACTGTTTTCAAAAACATCCGACAAATTTCAGTACTGAGAGTCGTCGGCGGGAATCGAACTCTTGCAATCGTGAGGGTGAACGCGCCCTCCTACTAGCTGCGCCATGCAGTACACATTGCAGCTCAGGGAAAGCGAGCTTAGCTGGATCCAGCAAAAGAACAGCTAGATCCAGAGCAAAACCCAGTTGCAATGGCACGATCTAGCTAATCTTTTCCTGGATCCAGCTGGTCTTTCGGGATCTAGCCGAACTTTTCCTGGATCCAGCTGGTCTTTCCGGATCTAGTCGAACTTTTCCTGGATCCATCCAAACTTTTTCCGTATCCAGATGAACTTCCTGGATCTAGCCGAACATTTTTCGAATCCAGCCAGCTTTTTTATCGGAATCAGGTCCCTTTCAACGTTCCATAGCTCTGTAAATTTAGGTTCTCTTTACTTCATACGGCGTCGTAACATGCATAGCTAACAATATATTTATTGAAATTCAAAAAAAGTTAGTGGCATCCCTCCGTATTTCTCCGATTGGTGTGCCAGCCATTTCTGATAGTTGATCTCCGGGTTCGGCTCTTCCTTTAATGATACTGTCGTGTGTAGTCTGAAACTTGTAAATTAAAATTAAAAACATCAAATACTTATTCGAGAATGTTTTTTAATGCTACAGACCACTTTAGCGCACATTGCATCACATCGCAGCGAGACACGACAAAAATATAGTTAATATTCAGCGGAAGTTGTTTTTTTTTTCTAAGTTTACATGCGTTCCTAAGACTGGGACCTCCACAAAAGTTGTTTTCTTAACCTTACCTAAGCTTCAAAAAAAGGCACATTACCATTGACTGCAGATTGCAGATGGATATTAGGACATTACGCGCGTTTTCAATAGTGAAAATTAGACAGCAACGTCGGATTCCTCGCAGCGTGATTTAGGAGCTTCAACATAAAAAAAAATCAAGTTCCGTACAAAAACTTGTGAGTAAATCCTCATCGTTATGTTGCCTATCTGTTACGTTTTGAATTACTGACTAATATTGCAAAAAATTACCTGTTTACTCGAGCTTTCCGTTGTTCTACCGTCTCTTCGTTTTCACATTCTCTTGTACCGAGAGGAGGGAGGGGCTGGCTCCGTCAACCTGCAAGTTAACTTTTACTATGTTTTGTTCGAACTCCAACGTGATTCGTAAACAATCAAGATGCTTTTTAAAAAATTACCGAAATTATCGGGTCCCTTGACCACTTTGTCTCCTGTTCAAAGTCGGTGACATGAGAGGATGAGCAGATGGACACTCTGTAAATGTATTTTTGAAAAAATAAAACTTGACACTTGAGAAAACAATTTTTCAAGCGACTTGTTACTTTGCATCCTTTCAAGAAGTTATATTATGGAAAAAGTAACTCTTCATGAAAAAATATCAGAAAAAAGGTTCTGATGAATTCGATTTAAAATCCATCTGTTCAAATAGTTTTTTCTATCGCGTAATTTTTTTTGCTGCACATGAAAATTCACCGGAAGAAACATTAGGAGTAGTCAGGGTCAAGTTATTAACATGTACACGAAATTTAAATAAAAAATCACCTGTGTTAGCACTTGTACGTAGAGTTGTTGATTCTATCTTCTTCATTCTGAAAATACGGATACTTTGATATTTTGAAATGATGAGGAAAAAACTTTTGAGGATGTTTTGGAACTTTCAGAGAAATAATTTATACTCCATGTTGTATATCCATTTCAGCTTTTACTAAAAAAAAGAAACACAAACGAGAATGATTGAAAATATATAAATTTCCACCTATAGGTCATATATGAATGAAAAAGTAATCATCCTAATTTTTTTAAAGAAAAAAATCAGTTTTTAGGTGTTACGTAGGAAAATTTAGATGACACAGAACTGTGAGAATAGAATAATTTCATTTTCTTGTTCGGAAGTATAAAAATTCTCTGAAAGCGACATATATTAACGAAATAGTACTTTAAAAAATTCTGAGAAAAAAGAAAATACGAAATCAGGAAATGTATGCACTGCAGAAAAAGGGGCGGGGTTTGCAAAGGTGACGCAATATTTTTCCCGCTTTTTCAAAATTTTCATTTCATAATTAATTTTTCTCGAAAAAGTCACGGTATGATGTGATGTTCGAGGTTTTGAATTATAAAAACCGGCTTCTCGACTGAAAATTATTTTTTTTTTAAATTGTTTCTCACAATGAATTATATAAAAACTCAATTAGCAGCATGAATTTGTAATTTTTGATGGATTCTTTGTAATTTCTGACAAACATGGGTGATAAGTAATTGCATTTTCGATTTAAAAAAATTTAAAAGACAAAATTTGAAAATTTAAGAGTCAATAGCCAGTAACTTTGTCCTTAGCTAAGGACGTCCTTAGCTCTATAGAGTACTGAAGTTGGGTACATTTTTAGATTTATACCTATTTTATATACCGAATAGACCATTGTTGAAAGACGTTACTTTTTAACAGGTTCCATCTAACTTTCGAGAAAAAATGTTCTAATGTTCTCATGGTTTTGTTCTGTATTGTTGTGAAAAAATGTTTCCTAGATCCAGCGCGCTATTTCCTGGATCCAGTTAGCCTTTCTGGATCTAGCCCTACTTTTCTCTAGATCCAGACTGTTTTTTAAAAACATCACTGTTTATGATATCATGTACTGTGAACTCATTGAATCAATTGACACTTCTAAACTAAATTATTATCATGAAGAAATACCAGGTTTCCATGAAGAATTTACAGTAAAAAGCTCATTTGAAACTTCGTATGAAAAGTAGAACTGGATCCAGCGCTGGATCTAGCTGGCTCGAATTCTTAAAGTAATCATAACTTTATTGTAAACGCGTCTTTCTTCAAAAGAGAAACAGAATGTGTTTCCAAGGTCTATACCATCATTTTGAGTTATGTCCCATCCCGATCGGACGTGCAACTCTAGATCTAGCTGTTCTTTTGCTGGATCCAGCTAAGCTCGCTTTCCCTGAGAGGACAAGCATATGTGCAATCCCCCTTACACATATACCTGTAGACTCCACCTCCTAAATTTGAAGGAGCATGACGGGTCTTGATGGGAACTAGACTACACGGACTTTATGTTCAATTCTTTTTTATTTTCCTATTTCACTTAATTGTTTTCTTCACTGTTTCTTTGATTTATAACTCTTTTTTTCGAAAATTTGTAAACCGAATTCTTTAAAATTTGAAGAACGATTCGATGATACGTTCATTCAATTAGTTTATGATAAAAATTGAATCAAAAAACTAAAATTTCTCTCATTGCCTAACAATATTTTCACCCATATCATTATTATGTTATAGCAGACAAGACACGGAGACCAAGTATGAACTGTCTTGAACTGGAACCAGTCTGGAACTAAGCTCAACCCTGCGTATCATCAAGGTGAGTTTTCAATTTTAAGAACTGTTAGACTGTTTTAAACCAATTTTTTTTTGAAAAAAAATTAATTTATAAAAATTCAGTGAATAATATAGATTATTGCTGCTTTACGAAACTGATTAGTCACTTCTGTACATCCCCATTTTCAGTCTTCTGATGCATTACATTACAAATATTACAGAGTGTCTCCACATCCTCAACAAAAGTCTTCGGCATTTACGACGCTGTGGTTGTTGACGAACAGAAGGCAGACAAGCACTGCAAGAAGCCTACTCTCTTCGCGCAGCTCACGATGCCAGGTGGAAGCAAAGGACGTCTCCATGTGTCAGAGCTGGCTGCCAAGAGGAGAAACGTCACCGGCGACGCCATCAGATCTTTCATCTCAGCAAACAAGAAGAAATCGCTGTTGGTGAAGGTTATCGGGTACACCAAGATCGGATCTGACCGTGTTGCTGATGTGACCATGAGAGAGGAGAAGATGGAGGCGACCAAGAACCGGCAGAAGGAACTGAACTACAAGAGTAACTTCAAGGTTATTTTTATTAAATTGCTCATTTTTTTAGTGAATAAGAAGCTCTAAAACGACAAAGATGCGTGAAATTACCGGAGAATAGCTTGAAAACGCGAAACTTTCAGTTTTTTCTGAAAATTTTGTGAAAAAATTTTTGAGAAGAAGTGAACTCAGTATTCTCATATTCACATCTTACATCGAAAACAACCAAAAGTAGTGTAGGTAATGTAAAAGTTTATTCAGGTTGGAGACAAAGTTGAGTGCTACTCATCGACTACTGATGACGACCAGAAGACGCGTTTCGAAATCAACGGAGTCTGGGTCGGAAGCGCGGCGAAGGAAAATCTACCAGATGAGTACTTGGTGAGATTTTTTCTTGTTTTTCTTGACGTCAATAGATCTTGGATTCGGATATCTTTTAAAACTTGTATTAAACCTTTTATATCTAATTTCGGTTAGAGAGAACTCAGACGCGTGTTATCGAAAACAACACGGTTCATAATTAGAAAGATAGATAGTTCATTCCCGAAAGAGTAAAAGATATAACGAGAAGGAAAAAATATATAAGTCGAAAGTGTGTGAAATTCGTTCAGTCTTCGGGAAAAATAAAAATAATCACACCATCTCCTCTCCAAAAACCCATTCTGCAGGTGAACAGAGGTGGAACCAGCGAAATCGTCGACGTCGGAATTCCACGTGGAACCCGACTGACAGCAACCATCCTGAGCATCAACAACAAAAAGAATCACGTCGAGCTGACGTTCAAAGGTGCAGCCAAGGATACGACGAAGAAGGTGGGGTTTGACTTTGTCTCAAAATCGGGTTTGGAACCATGCAACATAAAAGTGAAATTTTAGTGAACTCATTTTAAAATTCAAAACAATCTTTAGAGAAGAGGCATGTACACATATCTAGCAAAAAGTCTGACCGACTTCAAACGCGCGCCAGTTGCATTTTTGTAAAATGAGTACGGTAGGGTCGGGACTCTCACAACGAACAGTTAGATCTTTGTGGATTTAAATTATTATTCTTACTTTCAGTCCATTGAAATTAAAGGCGCATTACTTAATCGTTCTTGTGTTTCAAGGCGAAACTGCTACAGTAATAAGTAACCGATTTACGGAGGTCAGACATTTTTACAGGTAGAGGAAGATATGTGTGGTAATCTTCCTAATTCTCCATTTTTCAAATCTCAGAAATAATGTAAACTACGAATGTTCTCGAATTAAAATTATATTTTAAGGCTCGTGCCGGACGTCGTCTTGAAGCTGTTCGAGATCATCCTCATCGATCCGTTCCACGAGGCTATCCGCAGAAACCGAGAAACCCAAGGAATCACGAAGCACCATAAATCGTTTTTTAAAAAATTTCAATAAAGCTGATTATTAATTCCTTGTCCATATTTGAAGTAGGGTCGGATCGACGATTTCAGGGGGAGCAAAAATTCAAAACTACGAAAAACTGCTTCAGGGAATTTCTAAGCATTTTCAGAAAATTTCGGTAGTTTTCAATAATATTCAGTTGGTTTTGCTAAATTTCAGTGGTATTCAGAAATGTTCGATTGTTTTCAGCCATTTTCAGTAGTATTCAGTAATTTTCAGAAATTTTCAAAAAATACGATTGTTTTCAGAAATTTTCGATCGTTTTCAGTAATTTTCAGAAAAAAACGGTATTTTTTTTTTCGAAAAATTTCTGAAAACGATCGAAAATTACTGAATACAATCGAAAATTTCTGAAAACGATCGTATTTCGACGCCTGAGTAGATGCATTTTTCAGTCCATGATTTTCTATTTCGCATGCGTGTATTATCAGAACCAGCTTTTTCTTGTGAAATAGGGACAAGCGAGCTTTTAGAACGGAATTTAAAAGAAAATGGACAAAAACTTACGACTTATTTCTCCAATTGACCACCTTGTTCTTGTAGCAAGCAATTTCGAACCGTTTTCCACCTTTCTTCATCCGTACTACTGCCACATTTGTCAGAACCTTCTGGTTTGTTGGCGTTTTTATATTTTTCGACATCTGATGAAATACAGAAATTACACTCGCATACAAATTTTCATTAACCCAGGTTCAACTACGGTATTCAAAACATGATACTGAGACCATATTGATCATTTAGAAACGTTATTTACAAAAATATAAAAATTAAGATATGAAAACCGAAGTAAACGTGTCGGAAACCTATCAAAACTATAATTCAGATGTTTATTATTAACGAATTGTACGAAAATACACACGGATACCCGGCTGAATTCAAAGTTATTGCAAAAATCGAGTAAATAAGGTTGGAGGAGGAGATGATGGTAAAGTAGTACATTGAACAGATGAATCACAGAGAATGGTTCTTGTCGCTAACGATATATAAAGTAAGACTGGATAAAGCTTCAACATCGAGAAGACCGATCGGATTTTCGACTATAGCTTCGGAGGATAAATGAAATAAGAGAACGTTTGGTGATTTCAAGATGGCTCGGAAACTAATCACAGATTCACCATGGTGGCATCACCAAATGATCGGGAAAAGGTACTTTTCGAAACTATTACCTTGGAGATTCAAAACTGAAAATGTGTTGTTTCAGAAAAGCACCTTCTAGAGCTATGCTCAATGAGATTTTTTTTAGATAATTGGGTATCAAAAAATACATTCGAGAAGTTTCGAGACAGTGAATTTGAACATGGTATAGGCCTCTAAATTTGATGTCACTGTGACGAAGTTCTTACTATCAACACTAGATTCAAACTCCTGAACGGAACGGGCCACTCACGCACACAATTTCGACCTAAAACCACAGTCAGATGCAATTTTTCTCTGATTCACCAAAACACCATGCATCTGATTGTAGCTCTCGTCTTTCATATTAAAAAATCGGAAAATTTCGCTATGAGAATCGATTAACTGTTTTTTTTTCAATATACACTATACAATTCGTGGAAAACCCTTATGATCGAGAAATACTTTCGTTTTTTTTTTAATCTGGCATGCAAAAATCACGTTTGGTACGGAAACGGAGCTCCAGTACGTATTCGGTCAGTCTGACACTGGGTTCTGCAGCCATCCGTATCAACTTCCACTCGAGACCAAGTTTGTGGTAGAGGGAGACGTTTTCCTGTTCTAGTTGCTTGGTAACAGCGGACACCGTCTGAAATATTTTGAAGAATAACTTTTTGATTAAAATTCTTAAGTGTTTAGGTTTGCGTTCGGTTCTGATCAATAATCCATCAATCATGTGGTTTTTTCATTAAGAAAGACTGAAAGAGTGGCGAGATTGATTTATGATGCGCATCTAATGAAAACATTTTTCTTCCAACGTTCAAATACTCACTCTTCTATTCAAGCACAGAACAGGCCACATTGAGCATCCGAGTGAGCAGCAACAAAATGCGAGACCACATAGCAACCATCGACTGAAAGATGCGAGTGAGAAACTTCCAAGTTTCAAAAAAATACCTGGACGCTTGAACATGTCGTTTTAGAACAGCATTGACTCGTTTGAGAGTATTCTGAAGTTCTTCAGCCGCAACATACCCAGTAAGCTCGTGGGGGTATTCTGTGTTGAACCGAGAATTCAAACCGAACCTGGAAAATTGAGATTATTTGAATTACGAGTAGGATATTTACATTGTGATGCTTCCTACACCTCGAATGATTACTGGGTCCTTCTCCTTCGGTGACAGAATTGGCTCCCCTTCATCGCTCTCAGAGATGATATCAATTTCATCACTGGAGCTAGCCATTTCTGAAAAGGTACTTCCAAAAAGATGAATGCATATGACATACATACATACAGATTTAGTTAGAGGTGATTGGGATGTTCTGAGCAAAGTTATTAACGTTTCAAAAAAAAAACGGAATACAACGGGATGCATTTTACTAAATGCTGTTTTTGAACGACAAATTTGTAAAACCAAGTTGAAAGAAGTCAAGAGACAAGTTTGTCACACTGGTTTGTTTCCAAACATAAACCAACACTCGTAAATCGTTTCAATTGCACCGAAATACTGAAAGTAAGCATGAACTAGCAACGAATATTGAAAATCACATGTGCTATGAAAAATAAAAGAAAAATCGATTGGGAGTAAGAAAAGTAACTTGCCTACGTACCAAACTATATGTGACGAATATTTGCACCTAGTGCATTTTAGTTTACGCAACATAGATTTATTTTTCTTTTGTTTTTTTCAGTATGAAACTAAACGAGAACGAGAAGATAATTTGCTCGAACTGCATACTAGTTCCGTACAACATCGATCATGTACCAAAGTATCACAATTGGATGGAGGATGAGGAGATAAGAAGGTTGTCAATTTGAACTTGACAAACTATCCTTATTAAAAATATTCTCGACGTCGTTTTACATTCAGACTCACCGGATCTGAAAGGCTCAGTTTAGATGAAGAATACGCTATGCAAAAGAGCTGGCGAGAAGATGAAGACAAACTGACATTCATTATTCTGAAAATTGATCCGGGCTCTAGTGAGGTTATTTCCTTCGCGTGACTTACTTAAACAAAGTTCAGGAAAACTCGATGGTCGGTGACGTTAACCTTTTCATCGATAATGAAGATAAGTCAGCAGAAGTCGAAATAATGTTGGCAGAAGCTGCAGCTCGCGGGAAAAAGATTGGTTCAACCGCAGTGAAAGCAATCATCTCCTATGCGATAAACGTAATTTTTTAAGAACTAGTAGTATTTAACCTATCAGATGGTGTTTAGACATATCTGATGGCTACGAGTAGAGGATGCGCCGCGGAAAGACAGTGTGCCCAAACAGTTTTTTTTCATTAAAAAACATGCTCTCTAAAAATTCTTTAACAACAAAATTGAACCATTTTTAACATGGAATTTTGCTATCTGACAGTTTTTGAATTGAAGTTTCCAGAAACTCAACATCAACAAGTACTTTGCCAAGATTACTGACGACAACGAACCGAGTCTCGCAATGTTCCGGAAGCTCGGGTTCACCGTCTCCAGTCATAGTGCCGTCTTCGGTGAATACACCTTGGAACTCGAGACACCAGATAATCTTCGATGTTTTATTGGTGAGAGTTCTAAACTGTTACCATATCGATAAACTTTCGTTATGTTTGGACAATTCATTGATAACGCAGGTGCAGATTATCGAGACAATTATCAGCAAATTTAGATTGTCGGTACTGCTGTACAAAGTATTTTGCTGCTTTGTCGTAGTCGAGCTTCTCCAAATAGTCTCTACCGACGAGTCTTGTCACTCGAAAGTTCTGGAAAGTGGAAAATAATGATAGAAGAAGAGAAAAATTTTTGAGTGAAGCTTTTCGATTGCCATTGGGGTCGAGAAGGAAGAGTTAGAAAGCCGGTCGAACCCGCGCTGCACAAGTAGCCTCAAGTTCTGTTGAAAGCGTCTTAAAACGCGGGATAATCAAGAGGTAGAGCATCTGATGGTGTCCAAAGTTCCAGACTAATGTCTTCTTAACACAGGGTGGAAAAAAGACAAGCTTTCTACCAGATTTCCCTACTGCAAGTTCAAAATCTCACATTGGCTTCACAGGTTTTGGTCAGAACCTCACTAATGTCATCTGTAGGTTCACCGCAAATCTTCAGCACGTCCAGATATGAAAAGTCTTCGCTTCTGAACAACAACTATATGAATGTCATGGGTTCATCGCTTACTTATTCAACCAGAACAGAAGATAATCCGCTAGGTAGTACATGTCAACGTGACTCTCTAACACCAAATCACACAATGCTAACTTCATCGCCTGAAATTTTCCAGCATTCTTTTCAGTACTGTTGTTCCCAATAACCTCGTCAACACTTCTCGAGTATGGTGATAGTACTCCTGGAGTGTCAATTATGTAAATTGGAGGCTTGTCAAGGATCCTAACTCGATTCTGGATACGTACTGTCACACCTGGTCGAGCTCCTAAAATGAAAGATTTCAGTTTGAAAAAATAATTCTGCTACACGACCTTCTGAAAATCAAAAGCTACCACCTCTCGATAGGAATGAATGAAAATCAGTGGAAATTTGGTTCTTTTTTTCACGAATTCGTTCGTTTCCCAGATTTCCAAGTAAGAAGCTCATTCAAGATGAAAAGTAACGGAGTTTTGAAAAAAATTTAACTCAGCGGTGCACTGGTATTGTCAGAACACGTTGTTATACAGCTCCCAAGGAGCCGTTTTCATATTTCAATCGAAGAAACCTTCCGTAACCGCTTTCTTCTTGATTCCGAGACTATGTGTCCGCATGGCGTTGATGAGCGATGATTTGCCGACATTTGGGATACCAACGACCATGGCTTGGTACTCAGTTTTCACTGTCCTGTTGAATCGAGGATTCCCTTCCAACGCTTCGATCATGCTTTTTCTGACATCATTCAGAGCCCTCTAAATGTTTGGTTACCACGAGAACTGGATTTGTTATTTTTCCCGCAAGATGTTCCTACGTTTTCGAGTTTTGAACAAAACTGATATAACTTAACTATCACATCAGTGTGCTCAACAGTTCAACTTTATCAGTTGGCTATGAAGAATTAGACTTTTGGGTGAATCTGAATACATGCTCTACAAAAACATTATCATTCAAAAGGAAGAAAAAACCTCGGAAGTCGCTTCTTACAATCAGTAAAGAGTACTTTGTGAACTCCTCGTCCATAGTAGTAGTCTTCTAGCTGTTGTCTGAAGTTGAATTGGTATGAAAAAGTTTGTTGAGAATCTCACTTGTATTTCTTCATGTCGATCAAGTCGCACTTGTTCAGAACCAGAATGTGCGGTCTGATTGCATAAAGATGATTCAGGAACTGTTGATTCCGACCCGAGCATGCAATTCTGGCATCATGAACCTAAAAAAAAGGTCAAATGATGATGAATATGGTAAGTGTTCACCTCAACAACAAGATCAACAGAACGAACTTTGGCTTCCATGATCTTCAACTGAACCGACATGTGCATCGGGAACCATTTCCGATAGTCAAACTGCGCTGGGAGTTCAAACGACTGACGGAACGTTGATGGCTTTAGTTCAGCGTCTGCGTTTCTCATTTACTAGTGTGAACATGAAATGATTTTTACTTGTAGCTTCAGAAAAAGAAGAATAGTCTGCTACAAGATTGCAAATCAAGTCTCAAAAACTTATCAACTTTATTTTTTTTCATCTTTGACTTACGATGAGAGAAACTTCTCAATTGTGCAAAATCCGGTTTGCATCGGAGCAACTTCAACATCCTCTGAAAAAGAATTCTGAGCATCACGATAAAAAAACATAGAAAACAGAATTACGAACTCAAAATTTAAAAAAATAGGTCGTAAATAATGTAAGTAGATTTCATAGGAGCATGAATGCACAAGTTTTCACCTCGTACGTTTTACAGTATAACTATAACGTTAATCTCGAGATTCGAGTCGAGCTCGTTCTCTTTTCAGCAACACTTTCAGAGAAAAATTTATTGACGTAAGAATTATTCCTTCTTATCTTCCTTGTCGTCATCCTTTTTGTCGTCGTCCTTCTTGTCCTTCTTATCGTCCTTCTTGGAACCCTCCTTCTTGTCATCCTTCTTATCGTCGTCCTTCTTCTCGTCCTTCTTATCATCCTTCTTGTCGTCCTTCTTGGATCCCTCCTTCTTAGATCCTTCCTTCTTGGAGCCGTCCTTCTTTGATTTCTTAGACTAAAAATTCGTTTCCCGTTGATTTCTACACAGTTAATTTACCTTTTCCTTCTCGTCCTTCTTCTCATCCGGCTTGGCATCACCATCCTTCTTGTCTTCTGGCTTAGCATCACCGTCCTTCTTCTCTTCTGGTTTTCCTTCCTCCTTCTTGTCAGCAGGTGCTTCATCCTTCTTCTCTCCAGCTGCAGCGTCAGTGTTCTTCTCGGGTTCTCCAGGCTTAGCCATGGCCGACGGAGGTTTCATCTGGGAAGCTCCAGGCTTTGGTGGTGGGGCACTCGATATGTACGATATTATTGAGCGGAACAAAGTCAACTTACCCTTTCTTCTTCTTGCCTCCACATAGGAAGAACAGCGGCAGGGCGAATAGGAAGAAAAGATGAATCATTTTGAACACTGTATGTGAGTGGAGATTCTGTTGAAATGACCCTATAGGTGAATCTAGTACACGTCGTCACCTTTGAAATATTATCCTACGTGGCCTTCTAACATCTTTTTTTCTTTATTATACTTTCTCGCAAACATTTTCTTCAATGAC
The DNA here is from genome assembly GCA_963978915.1 of Caenorhabditis parvicauda. NCBI lineage: Eukaryota > Metazoa > Nematoda > Chromadorea > Rhabditida > Rhabditidae > Caenorhabditis > Caenorhabditis parvicauda. The sequence goes on from OZ022252.1 coordinate 15,452,650, forward strand.
TACTTCGGTAAGTTGATCCATTTCCAAATGTTCTCTTCTCCATTCAAGACTAACAGCAAAGGGAAATTTCAGCAAGAATAAATAAATAAAAATGAAGGCGCACTCATTTACAGTTCGCCACTCCTGCAGCGACGAGTCAAATTTCAAACGGCGCGAAATTTCTTTTTTAAATTTTAAACCTGATGTTCATGTTTTTCAAAACTTCTTTGCGTATCACCGAACTTTCCTTGAATTGATCGTTTTAGGCAATGGATGTCAGTTATGGCGATATGGAAGTCTCAATTGAGAACATTGATCCATCTGAAGTAGAGGTTGAAGCTCCAGAAATCAAAATGAGTGATTATGTCAAACTAGAAAAGATAGGAGAAGGTTTTTAATAATATTTGAGTCGTTTAAATTGTGTATTCAGGTACATACGGAGTCGTTTATAAAGGTAAAAACAGGCACACCGATGAAATCGTTGCCATGAAGAAGATTCGTGTTGAGAGTGACGATGAGGTTGTTTCGAAACTTTGTGAACTGTCATGTTAAAATTTCAGGGAATTCCGGCGACAGCAGTACGTGAAATTTCACTGTTAAAGGAGCTTCAACATCCTAATGTTGTCAAGCTTCAAGGAGTGTGTGTCCATGTGAGTCTTTTTTTTAGTAACTTTAACAAAAAAAGTTACCATAAAACTGATTTTTTCAATATAACGTGACATTGTTTTGATGTTCAATGATCACGTAACGTGACCGAAGTGTGAATATATTCTTTCTTTAGTGTCATTTTTCAGTTTGAAAAGGAAAACGATGCTCGTCTTTTCCTTATTTTCGAGTTTCTGTCCATGGACCTGAAACGTTACATGGATACGCTTCGTCCCGGAGAATATATGGAGAGAGCGACTGTGAAGAGCTATCTATTCCAGGTAACTTCAGTGTTGAGAAAACAGGAACAATACTGACATCAGATGTGTCAAGCAATGTGCTTCTGCCACCAAAGACGTGTTATCCATCGTGATCTGAAGCCACAGAACCTGCTTGTTGATTCGAAGGGTGCCATAAAGTTGGCTGACTTTGGACTCGCCCGTGCAATCGGAATCCCTGTCCGTGTGTACACTCACGAAATTGTCACTCTGTGGTATCGTTCACCAGAAATTCTGATGGGCGCACAGAAGTACTCAATGGCGGTTGACATGTGGTCTATTGGATGTATCTTCTCAGAGATGATCAATAAGAAGCCGCTGTTCCAAGGAGATTCCGAAATTGATCAGCTCTTCAGGATTTTCAAGTAAGTTTCTTCTCGTTCTACGTTTAGGAAAATAATCTCAATCTTCTTTTTTTGGAATCAATCGTTATTTAGACCTACAATATCCTACTTTTTCAGGGTTCTCGGAACTCCAAGTGAACTCGATTGGAATGGTGTATCATCACTACCTGACTACAAGTCCTCGTTCCCGAAGTGGCCTGTCGATTCTCCAAGATCGAGGTTGCAGGACAAAAAAGGAAACATGTTGGTTAGCGAGCATGGATTTGACTTGCTCAAGTCCCTACTCATCTACGACCCGATGCTCAGAATAAACGCAAAGAACACGCTGGCACATCCTTACTTCGATGATGTGAGTTTCTCACACACAAATGTAACTTCAATTTATTGTATTCAGCTTGACACGTCAAAGCTTCCAGCCGGAGACTACCGAGGAGAACTTGAATGCAAAAAGATCAAGTAATTTTACACTTACAATTTCGAATCTCGATACGTGCGAATTTTCTGTAAATCGTAACATTTATTACCTCTGTACAATCTCACACGAATCCTTATGTTCCTAATACTTACAAGTACGCTATACTAGTGTCTCCTTCATATTGTGTCCGGTATTAATTTGAAGTTAAAAGTGGTTTCTGTAAATATACACTACCATACTAGGTAAAACCTGAAACTCATTACTTTTATTGGTTGCTAAATAAAAATTCTGTATTGTATATGTTTTAATTCTCTGGACTTGTCGTAACCAGTAATTATCTCGTGATTTTATGCACAGCTGACACTATTGGGCCCGCCTCCAATATTTCTGCAACGCGTGCATAACTGCCTCGCGTCTAATTTCCTTTAATTTCTGATCAGATTCATCAGAATGTCTAGCGCAAAAAGAAGAAGGGTTTCTCCGGAGAAGAATGACGATGACGTAAGTTTCTGTTCTGTACATTATCTTTACGAATACGTATTTCAGGAAGATTCGTACGTCGTGGAAGAAGTGATAAACAAAAGAGTGACGAGTAGTGGAACCACCGAGTTCTTGTTGAAATGGGCTGGATACCCAGTGGATAAAGCCACATGGGAGCCGGAAGAGAATGTCGAATGTGCTGATCTGATCATCGAATACAATAAAAAGGAGAGAATGAAGGTAAAATCGAACCCATTTTATTTGTTTTTGAAGTCATTTATGTTTTTATAAGTTGTATGAAATTCAAATTTCTGTAGCGCTTCAATTTTATATAAAAACCTCATTTCAACTCATCCACATGAAATATGTTCGGTGATAATCTCAAATTTATAAAAAACCAAGTTGTCGATAATTCAACTTGATCAAGATGTGTTTTTTTTCTAGTGAGATTTTTAAGAGAGAAGAGAAACGAAGAAAGGAAGGCAAGAATGACGATGCTGAGCAAACGACGTCGGCTGCAGATGAATCTAACGACTATAGAAAGAAAATGGTATTTTATTTACAAAATTTCGATTCAAAGTAGAACTTTCAGCCGAAAACTATTCTTGGAATCTCGAAGGCGCCAGGAGAGCTTTACTTCCTCGTCAAGTTTACGGATGAAACTGCAGCACTTCTGCCAGCCAAGGAAGTGAATGCTCGGTTAGTTTCACTGTTTTATGAATATTTTTATACTACAAAAACTAGATGAAGAACTAGGTTAGAGTGAATAGTTTTGGCCGTGACAGTAGCGGTTAGTTCCGTATGACGTCTTTTTCTCTGCCACCGTCACTATGCGTACCGTTTTGCAGTTGTCCAGAAATCGTACTCCAATTCTACGAGTCTCGTCTCAAATTTGAAGATGTGGTCAACAACGAATAACTCGATTTTCTGAATAATTCATGATCTCTTTTTACACTCACCTGGATAATTCATTTCTAAATTTTGCATATTCGCAACGCACATGCGGTGGCAGGGAAATCTTTTCTTGTAGGACATTCAAAAATCAATCGTTTTCACTGCTTCCGCGAGCGTTGATAGATTCTTTTTGATGTAACTATACGTGTTTCTTTAAAGTATTCACACATTTACCTGTGAGAAAGAATGCATGTTGAATTTAAGAAAAATATGAAAAAAAAAGGTTTTTGGTTTGAAAAAGGCATGCCAATGCCGTTTGTTGTCCTGTACGCTGAAACGAATTTGCTATCATTCTCTTCAAAATCTATTCATTTTCATCATCAATTTGTAGTATTCCAATCATACATTTTTCTTATTTTGTTAAATAAACGAACCGTTCTCACTGTAGATGGAGACCGTTTGTCGACGAGTATGTCGGGTTTGTGCAGCGGGCTCTGAACCGACGTCAGAAACGGCTGAGCGGAAAAGCGGATCTGAACGATTTGGATGAAGAGGAGCCACGATTGCCTCCGAATTATGCGGAATTGGTGAGCCTCTGAGATTGGAACAGATTGAATGAATTTTTCAGGTGGAAAAGCACGAAGCAGAAAGAAACGAGGAACTACGTAAAAGACAACAGACGGAGGCTGCAAATGCCGACGAAGTAGTAGAAGAGGCTCCAATACATATGATTCTAGAAGAGCACATGGATATTGCAGTAGACTTGGCACCCTATCAAGTCGAGTCGTTGTCTAATTTTGCAGGTAAATTTTCTCCCTCTGTCGATCACAAAATGTCAAGACTTTAGTAGTTCACACCTCGGCAAAGGCGTAAGACAATATAACCGCGTCGCAACCGCTATGCCGACCTCCGCTTTCATTTTCGAAAGTGTTTGTACTTCAAAAATGTTTCATTAGACATATTGAACTTTGCGGACTGTTTCCAACCAACGAAATTTTCACCTACTTCAAACATTTTTACGTTACGATTTGTGAATCTAGGACGAAAAAAAGTAGGGAAGGTAAAATTTTTTGAACTACAGTAACTGAAGTTTGATCTACTCTATCGATTTCCTTTGCTTACACTCTTCAACTGCGTTTGCCGCGGTGTGTAGTTTGATGTGTGTGAGCATTAAATTACTTGAATCAATCATGCTCTCATGTTCAGTCATTTTTGAACAATACTTACATTTAGAAGAGTAATTATAGAAATCACCTTAAAACAAGTGTTTCTCCGCGGAATCAGGCTTTTTTCAAATCAGATCTTCTAGAAATACTGAAAACTGTCAATCTTTCTTTCTTTTCTTAGAAAACTTTCGTTTTTGTTTAATTTGAAAAAATCTTAACACATTGAATATCTCAATGAAAATTGTGTTGTACGAAGTGAATAAGTACCTCTCCATAAACTTCCTACTTATTCAGAAATCGACGAGTCCAACGACATTATGCCGCCGATATTTGAAGATTTTGAGAACAGTGGACCCAGCCAAATTTTTGATGAAGATGATAATGTTACCCTTATATGAATGAATTTAATTGTTAAAAGTTTTCGCCTGTTTTAAAGCGTTTACCACGCACCGCATGCTATCTTGTTAATTGGTTTCGATTATTTAGAGAAAAGGTGATTTACCGCTTTTAATTTGAGTTTATGGGCCAATTTCATCGTTTTTCGGAGAACTTCCAATATGAAGATGATAATAATTTCACTGTAGCTGAAAATTTCTATAAACTTGTAAAATTAATTCGCACCGACATCTTTGAACCGCTTCATAGCCTGTTGGAGGAATTTTCACGTTCAGATTTTGATTATTCAATGAATCTCGATGTGTAGAAAAAATTTTTTTCTAATGCATTACATTCTATTTCAATATTAGTATCTCCATGTATTCTACACTCAGTCCACAACCCGTCAAATGAGATCCCGTAGCGGATCTGGGGTCCGACTCGATAGGCTCCTGTTTATGGTAGAGCAGACGGTCTGCAAACATCAGAATGCCATCACAGCTCTGTTCGTCAACCAGAAAGATTTTCCAAGTTCGTTTTTCGTTCACTCTGGGTTACTTATGTTGATTACGAAGATTGTATACAAAGTGGTGAACTCCTGTGGTTTGGAAAATGTACAACCAAGTTTGTTAGTTCATTTGATGTTCTGAGCGAAATGTTAGCACCAGTGCGCCGAAGGTATGATACATTGGTACATTTAGGTTTAGGGTTTCTCATTTTAGTTGAGAATTGGGGAACCAAATGTAACACTGGGTTCCCTGAAGGCTTAGGAGCGCAGAAACCCCATGTTTTGATTGAATGAACACTTCAGCCAAATGTTGATGAAAACTGTGATCCGTAAATCGTTCAACTTCAGAACTCACAATTGTATCATCTTTATTGTAGGTGACGCGTGGGTCCGAGACAATATCTATGTAGCGCAGGCACTTTGGGCTCTTTACCGTGCATACATGAAGTGTGCTGATTTTGACGAAGACCTAACCAAGGCCAAGGAGTTGGGCTTTACTTGGTAAGTTCCAAGATTTCGAAAGCTTCATGATATCTCGAATCCATTTTTCTCGTATGCAAAATCACTCATTGATTATGATTTCTGAATGACACACTTTCAGTGTCAAAATGATGCAGTCTATATTGGAATGTATGATGCGCCAAGCAGACAAAGTGGAGTTGTTCAAGAATTTCCAACGGCCTCTCGACGCTCTACACTCCAAGTACAATGTGACGACCAAGGCGACTGTTTGTGGGGACGCGGAATGGGGTCATATGCAGATGGATGCGACGTCACTCTATCTGCTCACGTTGGCTCAGATCACTGCTTCGGGTGGGTTTTTTTCTGATTTGAACAATTCCCTCGTCCACCACAAAACAATTGATCTATTAGATTTTTTCGGCCGCAGTGCTAGAAAGACGGGGTGGAAGTTTCCTCACCATGAAAATACTCAATTTCTCTGTATACTTGCGTTTCTGAGACTTTGCTCTTCACAAAAGTTGTTCCCCAACCAAACATGAGCTTAATACAAACGGATATTTTTTGTTAAATTGGCATTTTCAGGAAGGCGAATCATAATGTAGGGGGTTAAGCTTGGGTTTTCTGGGGTTTAAGCATAGTTGCAGCGTAGTATGTCAGGTCGACCCCCCAAATCGAGTCATTCTGGACATTTCTAAGCCTAAATGAACCAGTGCCAATTACTGTTAATTGCAAACAAGAAGGGAATCCTCGCTACGCTCAGAGCCTTTTTTTTTCTTTTTTTCATCACAAAATCACAAATTCCGACATTTTTAATGGAAAAAGAAGTGGTTTTTAGAGACAAAGTCTTTGCCATTTCTCTCTCTCTCAATGTTTTCTTCCTCTCTATCTTCCTCTCTCTCTTCCTCTCTGTCTTCTCTCTCTCTCTCTCACCCTCTCTTTCTCTCTCTCTCTCTCTCTCTCTCACTCTCTCTCTCTCCCTCTTTATCTCTCTCACTCTCTCTCTCTCTCCATCCAAAGACGGCGAAGACTAATGCAAGTGCGGCTAGAACTAATGCAACAGCCTGCGAGGGCCCTCAGTGGTCACGCGTGAAGCGCTCTCAAAAAAGGTGCAGCGGTGACCGAGTGGTTAAAGCTTTGGATTTTTACTCGCTCAATGCGCGTTCGAATCCCGTCAACTACCGGCCACTTTTGCACAACCCCTCCCCCCCACAACAAATCCAAAAACTCAGAGGAGGCAACTCAGATTTGATCCAGAAAAAATCCGGTTTATTCTAGAAAAACTGTGGTTGGATCAAATCTGACTTTTTCTGGATCAAATCTGATTTTTTCTGGATCAAATCAGAGTTTTTTCTGGATCCAATTTTAGCACTCCTTGTAAAATCTATACACTTTGAACCAACATTCGATCCAATATTCCATCCATAAACACACTTTCATGTCATATTTATTCATTTGAAACTCAAAAATAATTAGTTGAAATTTCTTCTTCCATGATCAATGAGGACTCTTCCGATGATCGGTTGCTGTACCCCTTCCATCTACAGCTCCCAGGACAGTTGTCATCTAGATCGACGCACTTCATCTGACGGTCCTGAATATCAAATTTTAAGTGAATTGGAACGAATAAATTGTTTCCGAGGAAGCTCTGAGGTCTTATAAGATAGAGCTCCCCTAAGTTTTTAAATATAATAATGACGATAAAACTGCTCTACCGACTAATTTATGGAAATTTAATTTTTTAAAATCTGAATTATCATGTTGATACGGAAAATCGGGCTACATAGGGCTGAAACCATGTCTCCAATGGCCGAGTAGTGTAATCAAAGGTTTGCTGATTTCCTTTTATTCGGATCAGTTCCCAACTTCTTGTTATAAGTTTTTTTTGTTAGCTATGTAGTGTGTCTCGTGAAGTTTATTTTTATGAAACTCACTTATGGTCAATGTAACTCTTCTTTCTCTCATTTGGTCTTTGTGAAATAGATTCACTCGTTTCATTTATCAGCAAAAAAAACCATAACTCGGTGGTAACTTTCAAGAGTGATTTTACTTTCTTCAACATATTTGAAAACCTACGCGACCACATATCTGACAGATTCCCGGATTTTGGTATATATCTCATGTAAGATGACAAAATTAGAAAAATGCATCATGGCGTTATTTTTGCAAAGTACGTTAGTCGCCTAGAGATTGAGAATACGAACTTGCATAAAATTTACCTCGTGATCAAGTAGCAGCGCAGTCGCCAGTTGTGATGTGGGATGGTGCTGGTCTTCTGTAACGTTTTTTCGTCAATTTAATTCATCACAAAATTAATTATTTTGCAGCTAAATTAAAAAGAACTGAAAACTTACTTTCATCGAAATTCACAGCTTACATGATCTTTCTCGTCCAAACTTCAATGCACGCTGATCTGTAAGTCGATTACTAAAAGGGAAAAATCGTGATAGTGAAGGATAGAAGCTATTGAGTCTTTTAACGATGTCGAATTCCCGTGTTTTGGTCGATTTCAATCTAAAAATCTTAAAAATGGGATATAAAAGCTTCTACCTCTCATTTTCAAACATTGCATGCATGTATCTGAAAAGGAATTATTTTCATAAAGATCTCAATAAGTTTTCAGGTGAATACGAGAAGAAAGGTGTAAGACGCGAAAAACAGAAAGTATTCGAAGTTGTTATCATTAGCTTTTTGTAAATTTTGAGAACAGGTCATCAACTCATTTTAGTTTGTAAAACAATAAGATGGGACTTACATGATACAAAACAAAACGTAACGAAAATAATCAGAAAATGTGAAAAAAAAAATAGAAAATGCGATGTTCCACTTGACACGCGCATGACAAACTTATTTTATTAACTGCGTTCTACAAATCGGATTAATTTTCTCTTCGTTGTTAAAACTACAGTCATTCTGTCGTCCAGTCTCATGCTAGCCCATCTTCAATCCATTTGTCGCCCAGTCGCATCTTAGAGTCTATTTGCAGTTCATCTGTTGCCAGATCCTACTGTCGCCCATTTACGGGTCAATGTCGGTCCACCCAAAACTTTAGAGATTAATAACGTCAGACCCAGCACTCACTACGCTTTTTAAAGCTGATCGTTTTCAATCTCAAATTGTTTTTCGATTCCTGAGTTATATCGAAGTTACGAAGTCATTTTTTTGAAAAAAAAATCAGGTTCAGTGTTATGACTGGGAGGCCACCACGTGGTGTGATAAGCAAGAGAAACTTCAGCGGAATGCCCGAAATACCACAAATACACTGAGAAAGAACTTATAAATTTGAACAATGGTTCTTTTGATATCGAATGAATGTTGCTGGAAGTTATAATTTCTGCATTATAGATCAAATCTGATTTTTTCTGGATCAAATCTGATTTTTTCTGGATCAAATCTGATTTTTTTTCTGGATCCAATCAGAGTTTTCAAATTTCATTCGAATGCTCTTGATGTATTCGAAACTTGAGTTAACAGATGAATCATGAGCTGAATTATTATGGAACAAATAGTTATGGTGTTTTTAGAACAAAAAAGTGACTTATCGGGACCTTTTTTCACAGAATCAGAAATGCAAATTGGATCTAATTTGAATCCAATATGACCGTTCTGGATCCAATCTGACAAAATCCTTCAAATGGCTATATTGTCTCGGAAAATCATTTTTTCGCCAAAACCAGATACCATGGTGAATACTCGGTTGAAACGAGTACATTGAAGTATATTTCATCCCGATTGGAGGTGCAACTCTGGATCCAATCTGGTTTTTTCTGGATCAAATCTGAGTTGCCTCCTCTGAGAAGCTTCACCCAAAAATTTGCCTCACGAAAAAGGGGGCGGGGCAAAGTGGGCGGAGGATTTGTCAATTAATAATATGATGGCAGATTGAGATTAATACGTGGCAACAAAGAGTAAACTCCCTCACTCCCGTCTTTCTAGTACTCACTCGAAAACCGTATGTTGGCAAGAATCGTAGAGAGGTAGGGTCAAATTGTCGGGTACAAATCTGTATATTGAGAAACTAGATCCTAAGATCCTAAATCATCATTACAGGCCTACAAGTTGTTCGTAACTTTGACGAGGTTGCATTTATTCAGAATCTTGTGTACTACATCGAGACAGGGTATCGAACGCCTGTAAGTCGTTTCTTTCAGCGAGCTTTCACTAATAACCTCAGGATTTCGGAATCTGGGAGCGCGGAGACAAGACGAATCAAGGAATCAGAGAGTTGAACGCGTCATCAATAGGAATGGTCAAGGCGGCTCTGCAAGCGCTCAACGACGTTGGAGATTTGTTTGTTGACGGTTCGCGTGGATCAGTCGTACACGTGTTGCCAGATGAGATTGAACAGTGTTCGGCTGTCTTGTCCAGTATGTTGCCGAGGGAGTCCTTCAGGTAACTTTTTTCCAAATTTGTAGTAAAAGGCATTATCTGCTCGCGTCATGTATTAATCTCAATCTGCAATCTGCAGTCAAAAAAATTCATTTCATAATAAGCTTAGATTAGGTTGGGAGAACAACTTTTGTGAAGAGCCAAGTCTCGGACACTGAAATCAAACATTTTCTGAAGCCGTGAGTGTAGACAGTTTATGATTTTTGCGGCGTGTTGAACTTCCCCCTCTATTATAGAAGAAATGGCCAATAAACTATTGATATTAGAAGGCACATTTTCAGTGTTTAAATCATAACCTGAGAGCTTCATTTTTCGTTCACTAGAAACAGTGGTTAAAATTACTATTGACCTTCACAGTTAGTATCTTTAAAATTCAATATTTTGAGATTCTGTCTAATATTCACTGCTGAAAACATGCGTCATGTTATAATTTCTATCTGCAATCTGCAGCTAACTATGTAATTTTCCTTTTATTATGAGGTAAGGTGAGGAAAACAATTTTTGTGGAGGTCCGAATCTTGGGAACTTATATGAACAAGAAAAATTGCGGCCGAGTGTTAGACAGATTTGTCGCGTCTGAAAACCTCACCTATTTCAAGCAGTATCTGTCCGAAAATAAAAATGAATGAATGAAATGCGATTTCCAGCAAAGAAACGGATGCAGCACTGCTCGGCATCATTAGCTACCCAGCTTTCTGTGTTGAAGATCCTGAGCTGGTGTCTCAAACACGTGAAACTATCTGTAGCAAGCTTCTGGGCAAGTATGGATGTCGACGGTTCTTGCGCGATGGTTACAAGACTGCATTGGAGGTTTTTCTTTCTCTATTTCATTTAGATAAGTTAAAACGGGAAGATTATTTTTTTTGTCTCATTCACTCGAAAACGTACTAAATTTCAATCATATCTAAATAATATTCTCACTTTCAAGCCAAAATGAGCGTAACTGAATCTAAATGGACCAGTGCGCCGTGGTCCTAATTTCTACTTTTTCAAGAAAAGTAGTTCATTTTCAATTTCACCATTTCTATTCTGAAAAATTTAACCCTTTAATTTTTTCCATTTTTAAAAATAATAATAAGGTGTTTTTTTCACAATTTCTCAAAATGCGCGACACATGAGAAAGGCTTGTTCACATGTTCGAGTTCAATCTTTAATAGATATTTTCGAGGACTCGTCCCGTCTCTACTACAACAAGTCGGAACTCCAACAGTTTGAAGATATCGAATGTGAATGGCCGTTGTTTTTGTGTTACCTAATGCTTGACGCACTCTACTCTAAAGACGAAGAGGCTGTCGAGATTTATTGGGAGCAGTTGGAAAGAGTGCTCGTACGTAATGAAGATGGATTCCTGCTCGTTCCGGAACTCTATGTAGTCGCGCGTGAGAATGTTGGCCTGGAGAAGGCGAACCCAGGGTCGCAGCAGAGGATGCCGTCGGGAGCTACGTGAGATTTTTCGATAAATAGAAAATTGTGATAATTGAGTTTAGTATGTTCTAACAAAACATGTAGCAAACTGTCCTTTTGGTGCAAATGTGAATATTGTTTGAAACCAGAGTTGCACGGAAGTAAAATTTTTTAAAACGGAAGTCGGAAGACGGAAGTGAAATTTTTCTCGGAAGTTGAAAGTGAAGAAAGGACGGAAGTCGGAAGTTAGATGTCGGAAGTAGAATTTTTTCAACGGTAGTCGGGAGGGCAAAAAAGTTGGAAAAAACCGGAGATATGTATTGTATATCCGCTCATTCTCAACATGTGAAGGATCAGTTCCTGACTGAGTAGAAACGATTTCACGGTCTTCGTCATTTTTCACAAAAAAATTTTTGACGGAAGTCGGAAGTAGAATTTGTTAAACGGAAGTCGAAACATCTTTTTCGCACCATTATTTTTTTTAATTATAACTCTATTCGATCTAATTCAACCGGTCTGAAAAATTGTTTGAAGAAACAAAAACAAGTTTCTCTGCAAAATTTGAGTGATATTCATATAGAAAAGCGATATTTTTCATACATATCAATAACGAAAAACACCCAAAATAGGGAAAATTGATATTTCAGAACACAAGAAAATTTTTCATCGTTTTGAAGAACACTAGGAGAAACATAAATTGATTTCAAAAATGTTCAAACACATTCATTCAACATTTTCTCACAATATGCAGTGCTAAATTCTGTATTTGACAAGTCATCCGATTGGCACAAGGTCTTTGAAACTAAGTTCTCACAAGCTGAGCAGTTTATGCTTTTTACTACAACTCATCTCACTACAGCCTACATTCAGACCTTTCCTCTGGGCACAATCACTCTACATAATCTGTAGCCTGCTGTATGAAGGATTTCTGAGTCCTGCAGAGCTGGATCCACTCAGTCGGCGTCTTTCCGTCTATGAAAAGCGTCCTCCGTGTGAAGTTCAAGGTATCTTTTGTAACGAGAATCTCGTCCTTATCTTTATATTCAAAGGATTTTGGTACTTCTCATGTATGTTCATGTTCCGAAACACGTTTTTCCAAAACTGGAGTAACTAGTAAAAGCAAAATGTCGATCTGAAAAGATCATGTGCTTAAACATGTTCATAATCTTCACATTCGAGAAGGAGAACGGAACAAAAGTTATGTTTCAATCATAAATTCAAAACCCAACAGTTTTCTACTTACAGTCACCGTTCTTGCCGAAAACAAGGATGTGAAGCGAGAACTACTCAACCATGGGATATCCGTCGAGACAGTCGATGAAATTGATCCAGTCTTCACAATTCTCCCAGCATCATCTCTCCAGAGCTTGTTATCTAAGTGAGTTTTGCTTATTGTGGTTGTTGACAGATCGTCTTGTTGTGACCAGTAGAATTGCACAAGATATATTTATTTTTCCAACGTTCCGGCAATCACGCCATCTTCAGGGATATATACCTCAAACTAGGGTGATTAAACCGTTTAAAAACCCTCAAACTAGGGTAATTAAACCGTAAAAAAGTTTTTAGTTTTGCTTATTGTACAGCAGTTAGATATCGATTCCACTAATGTTAGGAAATATCAAAATATATAGGCTATCAAAAACCATTGACGTGCTCAATTTCAGAATTGGAGAATCAAAGAAGCTCAACTTGTCGGGTCGTCCAATCGACAGAAAAGTCGGACTGTTGAGTACCAGTCGATTGTATCAAATTGGTAGCAAGTTTGTCATTTTTACACCACAGGTGAGTGTTTGAATAGTTTTCTTTGAATCTTTTCTATGAGAATTTTGTTCGATCCATTTTATACTGGGACTTGAAAGGCGGTTGCAGAGCGGCTATATCCACTTACGGTATCGGACAAAATCTTATGTGTTTTTTTTGTTTCTGGAAACATCTCTCATCAAACTCCATAAAACAATCTGCTTTTGATATGATAAGTTAAAAATTTATAACCACTAATGGTTAGAGTTAAAATGATGAAGGCCAAAAGAAAGGCATTTTTCTCGTGAAAACCAAAATTTCCGTAGTCGGAAAAAATGATACCTGTTGTTCGAATTACATAAGATTTTGTCCGGTACTGTATGTCTGATCCGCAGTGTGTATGCACCAGGGTTGCACGGAAGTAAAATTTTTCTAAACGGAAGCCGGAAGTGAAAAAAGGACGGAAGTCGGAAGCTGGAAGTCGGAAGTAGAATTTTCTCAACCGTAGTCGCGAGTGCAAAAAAGTTGGAAAAAACCCCCTGATATATTGTATATCCGCGCATTCTCAACAGGTGAAGGTCAATTCCTGACTGAGTAGAAACGATTTCACGGTCTTTTCGTTATTTTTTACAAAAAAAAATTTTTGACGGAAGTCGGAAGTCGGAATTCCGTGCAATCATGGCATACACTATAGCGGTCATATCTTTTTTGGCCGACACTTTATACAATTATTCAGTTCATGGACAGCCGCCGGTCCCATCTAATGTACGACATTCGAATCCTGACCGACGAGTGGAGCAGTGAACTACAGTATATTTACGCTTCGTGGAACAGCGTCAGCATCAGTGGTCGACCGTTGGTGGTGCTGGTTGTCACACAAGGCATGTTGTCAACAGAAGGTCTCACCCACTTCTCCAACATGCCGCTCAACCGGCAGATGATCTCGACAGTCATCGGTGCGATTAAGAAAATCAACACTGGTTACTTGAGTGGTGCTAGGTATGATTTTCACCTTTCTCATATAAAATTATTCAAATTCATATTTTAATGCATTTTTCTCTATAATTCCTACTGTCCCGAAGGTATTAACGAGATTCTTCCCAAAATAACTTGAATGAAGTAAACTTCAGTTTAATTTTTCACTGGAATTCATCAAATCCATTCGAATTTTCGACGAACTTTGAAAATGCTGCATATCACATATCTAGCAAAAAGTCTAACCGATTTCAAACTCGCGGCAGTCGCATTTTTGTAAACTGAGTACGGTAGGGTCGGGACTCTCACAACGAACAGTTAAATCTTTGTGGATTTAAATTATTATTCCTACTTTCAGTCCATTGAAATTAAAGGCGCATTACTTAATCGTTCATGTTTTTCGAAGCGAAACTGCTACGGTAACTAAGAAACCGATTTACGGAGGTCAGACTTTTTTACAGGTAGAGGAAGATATGTGCATATTGTTCGATGCCAAAATCTTTGCAACCTTTTCTTGAATCAAGATTTTCAAAAAGCCCCTTTTTTCTTCTAGGATAGTTGAATTCAATATTCAAACGCGTCGAGGTCTCATAAGAGCAACAACCATGTCCCACAATCAAAGTTCATTCCAGAGTCGTCATGAAAAATTTATCGGACTTTTTCCGCACCACGGCTGTGAGCAAGATGGAGGTGGACGCAAAGTACGAGAAGGAGATTTTCCAATCAGCGATGCGCACCCGTGTGCTGCAGTTCAACTTGCGCCAGGACAACGACAATGCGACATCGCCTAGACCACCGGGCAGTGCGTTGCGACGTGGAGAGTCTGTAAAGGACAGATCCGCGTATTCCCTGGTCCACAAGGCGTCTATGCGACACCGTTCGATTGCTTTGGAGAGCACGGATAGTGGTGAGGTTTTAATGATTTGCGGTTTAAATTCGATCTTTTTCATGAACAAGGGATAAGCGATTGTTCATAACTCACTCTTTTTCCATTGATTTATTGATTTAGAGTGCACAGCTGGATACATTTTGCAGCGAAATTTAACGGAGTCCTAGAAAGACAATTTAACACATTGAAAGTTTCCGCGTCCTTGACGCCATGACGCCGTGCTACGAAGACTGGAGTGAGGAATTTGACACGTCATAAAATGGTTAATTTCACAGTGTACTTGGGTATCCAACAGTTGGCTCTTCACAAAAGTTGTTCTTCCAACCTAACTTAAACTTATTATAAAAGGGAATAACTGTTGGCTGCAGATTGCCGATTGAGATTATTACATGACGTCATGAACGCGGGTTTTTACAACGTGTCAAATTCCTCACTCCCGTCTTTCTAGGACTCTGTGACGTCATGTACTAACCTGCAATCTGCAATCTGCAGCCAAAAGTCATTTCCTTTCATAATAATATTAGGTTTGGTCGGGAGAACAACCTTTTGTGAAGAGCCAAATCTCGGATACCCAAGTACACTGTGAAATTGAGAATTTTATGATGTGTCGAATTTCTCACTCCCGTCTTTGTAGCACGGCGTCAAAACATCGGCATTTATTAATATCTTAAAGAATTCTTTGTAAAATGTCCAGACTCATGCGTTGACTGTACAAAATGATGAATATCTGCAGACTTGATGCAGTTGCGACTCGCCTACAACCGTCGCTCCATCGACAGTCCAGAAAAGACGAACAACACAAGCGTGCCGAGAGAGACGACGCCTCCAGGCCAATTGGGACTCCTGAGAGAGAGTAGTTCTGGCCACATGCGGCAGCTATTAAACACGGCGAGAAGAGGAGTTGATAGTGAGACGACTAGGTAAGCGTTTTTCATACTGAACGATGATCAGACTTGCACACGAGTTGTATTTTACGAAGACAGGTAAACCTGTGGCCACTGAATTTAAAAAAAAGTTCAATTTTTGACGAAACAAAAAATTATGAAGTTGGAATTGCATGAAACTCTGACGTTGATCATATTCTGGAGCGTTCTCATGATATTTTTTGAATGCGAAATTCTAGATTTTTCTGATTTGGAAGCTATTGGTTCAGTTCACAGTAAAACTGAGTCCTGTATTTTTCAAATTCGGAGTGGGAGCTTTGTACAGTACTATTGTTCACAGTAAAAATCCTGCCTTACTCTAGCTTTTCTGGATGAACTAATCTGAGTTTACCAAAGAAAAGTTTCAACTTTTTTTTCAATCAGGCCCTGGCTACTTCCAAAAGTAACCTTTTGAGATGTTTCCGTGCAAATGAGGAATTCTTACCATAATCAGTAGATAACAGTACTGAACTATAAAAAACTCAAAAAAAACAATTTGATTCTTTTTCTTTCTCTCTCTCCCTATCTGTGTTTTTCCGTGAAGTTCCGAAAAAGTATTATTATTATTGAATTTTTCAGCTCACGAAGACGAAACCTGTCACAAATGAACGAGATGAAAGAAGACGATCTCCTAGATCTTCTGCTGGAAACGACAGTGCTAGAGGAGCAGACATCGATCATTCATTGTTTGTGGATGAAATAGTGAGATTTTCATCTTTTTTTAAAAATTTTTACATTTACGTAGTTTTTGGTCAGATTTTTTCACAAGTTTTCTGACCACATCAGATATATTTTATAATTCATATCGATGTTTGAATGTCCATCAATCTTCGAACAGAAGGTATTCTGAAAAGTATATTTAAAACACGAAAAAGGGATTGTATTTTTCAGTGGTGCTGATTACAACACCGAACTCGGTGACCAAGACGTTACTGTTCGGATGCTTATGGAAGAAATTTACCAGAAGGCGTGTGAAGCTCGCGAATGGGCCATCGTTAGGCTCACCGCTGGGCTCTTGGGCAAGCAACTGGAAGAACTGGGAAAGGCTGTGACACATCTGCTTGTTAGACAGAAACAGATTACGGTATGTTTTTCCAATAAAAAATATTGGAAATTGGGTTTACAACTTTTCGAACCCTGATTTTCTTGTCTTTAGATTATGGAGAAGACATCTAGGATAACTCCTTTATTGTATTTTCAGTTTGGATTTGGATACTCAATGAACCGTGAAAAAATCGAAAAAAAAATAGTGTAATTGAATATTCTATGGTTGAATTCATTCAATTTAATACGAAAAAGTGTACTGAATCGTTTGAATCAAGAATCGTTTCCTTAAGGAAAGCTCACAAGGTGAAAAATTTTTTGTGATAATCAAGTTTAAACTATGATCAAATCTTAGCATTGTACCTAACCAGTGCTTTGAACCTTACCTAAGCCTAAAATTTGAGGTGCCGACAAAGATAAATGAAAAAATGATTCTTGATAGAAACGTATTAAATGATTCATTCATCTTTACAGTTGGGAATGCCATCGAAAAAGGAAGAAGTGATCACATGCCCGAAGACGAACGAAGAGCTCAAAGACATAATGTGGAGATCGTACGGGTCAGATCCAAATGCTTTCACCCTCAGTCAAGAGATTATCGTCTCACTGGGATCGTTGGTTCGTACGGAACCCAAGTTGTTCCTTGAGATGTTCCGCTTGCGAATTGGACTCATTATACAGGTAAGTTTTGTGATATCCGATGAAAACATTCGAATCGAGTTGTAGATTTAGTAAATAATCTATTAAACATATATACGCGAAAAATCAAGTTACTGTAATCACAAATTGAAAAACAATTGGTGAATTATTTCTGTTCGAAAACAGATTTTGACGGTCACGAACGAAAAATCTCCCTATGCTCATGTCAGCCCAAAAATTTGAAATGGATTGTTTTTCAATGAATAAGGCGTTTCGATGGACACTGGCAGACTACCTCTTTTTCTAGGGTTAGGTAAGGTTGGGACCCCTGCTTAGGTAAGGACCCACCTCTCCGAAAGAGGTTGTCTGACCACTCCCCCATGGGCAGACCACAGCTTAGGTAAGGTTGGGACCCCTGGTTGAACTTAAGCTAGGCTACAAATAGTGCAGATTAAGATCCACAAAAAATTAGGGTCCCAACATTACCTAAACCTAGAAAAAGAGGTGGTCATCCCGTGTTTTTCGAGATTCCATGAAAAAAATGAATTGAGTAACTTTATCAGCTTTATTCTGACATCTAGGACTATTGTTTGTGATCGGTCTAATTGTCAAAACATAATTCGATTATTATCTCTCCAGGTACTCGCTTCCGAGTTGGCCCGTTTGCGGAATCTATCAGCGTCTGAAGCGGCAGATAAACTGCTCTCGGTCAGCCCATTCGAGCTGAAATCCATGCTCTTCATGTTGCTCAGTGGTCGTCTTCTCGAAGATTTCGCCGACGAGGGAATCCATCATGGAGACGCGGCGAAAGAGACAAGAACCGGCATTGGATCGTTCAGGCGACAAATGGAAGAACGCAAATCACTGAGAAAGTCGACTAGGAGTGTTGGAAGTGGAGGTAGTAACTTCTGTTCTGAAGAGGATAGTAAAGTATGAAATTAAGATGGTAGCAACATGAATGTAGAGATTACCTAGAGTTAATGTAGGGATAACCTAGAGTTAACGTAGAGATAACCCGGAGTTAATCTAGAGTTAACCTGGAGTTAAACTAGAGTTAATCTAGAGTTAACCTAGAGTTAATCTAGAGTTAACCTGGAGTTAATCTGGAGTTAACCCGGAGTTAGTCTTGAGACAATTCATTTTCGAGGTCTCTCAATTAACTCTATATTAATTTTTTTTTTCTAGAGTAATTGACAAATCCTACGCCCACTTTGCCCCGCCCCCTTTTTCGTGAGGCAAATTTTTGGGTGGTCCTTCTTGGTTTTTCTTGGGGTTGGGGGAGGGGGTGGAGTTGTGCAAAAGTGCCCAGAGGAAGATGCGAACCCGCGATTAGGCATGGGCAAATTGCCAATAGCATTGGCTGTCGATTGGCAATGCAGTTTGTTATAACACCATCTTTAACGTCAAGAAGGCCTAGAAATCAAAATCCGAGTCAATTGCATTGCCAACTGACTGCCAATGCTATTGGCAATAGAAAAGAGGCATTGCCAATCGACTACCAATGATTGGCAATATGCCCATGGGCGCCCATGCCTACCCGCGATGAGCGCGTGAAAGTTCTCTGCTTTAACCACTCGGTCACCGCTGCACGGAATTTTGTGGCGACTGTTTGCGTGAATATTCATGGCTGTGGGGCAGAGTTGCACGGAATTCCGACATCCGCCCTTTTTTCACTTCCGAATTCCGTCAAAATTTTTTTTTTCGTGAAAAATGACGAAAAGACCGTGAAATCGTTTTTACTCAGTCTGGAATTGACCTATCACCTGTTGAGAATGCGCGAATATACAATATCTCTGAGTTTTTCAACTTTTTTGCACTCCTGATTACCGTTGAAAAATTCTACTTCCGACTTCCGTGAAAAAATTTCACTTCCGTTTTCCGACTTCCGTGAAAAAAATTTCACTTTCGTCTTCCGACTTCCGACTTCCGTTAAAAAAATTCACTTCCGACTTCCGTTTTGAAAAATTTTACTTCCGTGCAACTCTGCTGTGGGGGTCAACGTGTGTTCTTGCATCAGTTTTAGTCATGCTTGCATTAGTTATGGTTGCGTTCGCAATGTAGGGAGAGAGAGTGTGTGTGGGAAAAACGCCCCGAGCGTAGCGAGGCCAAGCGTGCTTGCCTTTTTAATTGTAAACCTTTTTCGAGGAATATAAACCTTTGTGAATCAAATAACTCATATTTAAGGTGGAAGTACCCATGCACTCCTGCCACCAGAAGAGGAAGAAGAAGTCGAAGGAGATGACGAAGACGACTTCCAATTCGGCATCTGGCTTCGTCATCGTAAGATTGATGGCGCCTTGAACAGGGTTCCCAATAACTTCTATGCTGTGAGTGCTTGCTTGTTTTTTATTTAAAAAAAACATTTTCATACGAAAACTCTAATACGGAGCTTTGAAAATCCTGGTTTTGATATAAACTGGAAGATTTCAGTCTCTTTGGGACACAGTCCACAAGCTCCCTCATGGTCTTCGCATAAACGAGACGATGTTGCACTGGGGATTGACCCAAGAGATGACCAGAAAAGAGATCAAGTTCTCGTTGCAAGTTGAAGAAGCATTGAACAAGATTGCGGAACCGGAGTATCGTGAACTGGTGAGTCTTTTGGAAGGATGTAATGGGAAATTGGTTAAAAGGGAAAAGTAAATTGATTTGAATTATGATGAACATCATGTGAGATAGGTAACTTCGGTCCGGATCCAGGGTGTTAGACTTTGCTGAAAATCTTGAATCAGCAAGCAAAATTAGGAGAAATGGTAAATAATAAGTTTTTTTCCCGTCATTCTATCAAAAAAATTCAATGTTGTGAATGCAAATTGAATCAAAACCCTGGAGCCCACTCAGAAGCTCACGAGCTCTCGAATCATGAATTCCAATTTGAAATCAAGAACCGTTTCAGGCTCTCCTTGAATTGCCGCCAAAAAGACACTTTGTGCCTAGGGTGTAATTCACCATTGCACCATTCACTAGTTTTGTCGTCATGCACATGATATTTCGTCATCTTTTTACCTAAATGCAATTTCTCATCATTTCAGATTGTAGAAGCTTTATGGCTTCTCGGTCGTCTGGAAAAGTTGGTACTGCTCGATGAACCAAAAGTACCACGAGATGTACCGCTGAACGTTGATGACATTGTGATTACGGCAAATCACATTTTTGTGCAGCACAATGTGAGTCTTTCAAAGTTTTGTTATATTTTCGCTGAAGATAGTGTAGAAAGTTTTCTTCCACTGTTTTTTCAACAATTCCATTATTCCTACATTAAAAAGGCATTGGGGTTAGAAACACACTCCTCCGGAAAAAAATAAATGTGATTTAAAGGTGCCATAAGAATCTTTAAAGACCATTTAAATTTCTATATGGCACCTTTAAATGCCGTTATTTTTTCCAAATGTTAATTAAAGACATCTGAGATATCTTCATGGAACCTTTTAATTCCATTTAAATATTAGGCG
Organism: Caenorhabditis parvicauda; assembly: GCA_963978915.1. Lineage (NCBI taxonomy): Eukaryota > Metazoa > Nematoda > Chromadorea > Rhabditida > Rhabditidae > Caenorhabditis > Caenorhabditis parvicauda. The sequence goes on from OZ022252.1 coordinate 15,473,648, forward strand.
TTTCTGAGATGACTTCGAAGAGTATTTGAATGTACACCAGATGTCATTTAAAGATTAGACATTTCAAAGTGAAGAATAGTAATCAATCATATTTAAATGTGCTATAAAGAACATTAGCGAACTCCAATTCAGACATAATCTTTAAATCACATTTATTATTTTCCGGAGTCTCCTTCTCGTTCTCTCTCTCTCTCTCTCTCTCTCTCTCTCTCTCTCTCTCTCTCTCTCTCTCTCTCTCTTCTATCAAGAATCATTTCCTTAAGGAAAGCTTACAAGGTGAAAATTTTTTTGTGATAATCAAGTTTAAACTCTGATCAAATCTTAGCATTGTACCTAACCAGTGCTTTGAACCTTACCTAAGCCTAAAATTTGAGGTGCCGACAAAGATAAATGAAAAAATGATTCTTAATAGAAACGATTCAGTACACTCTTTCGTATTAAATCTCTCTCTCTCCCTCACTCTCTCTCCCTCTCTCTCCCTCTCTCTCTCCCTCTCCTTCTCTCCCCCTCTCTCTTTCTTTCTCTATTCTCACATTTCAAATTACAGAGAGAGCTTGAAACAGTGGTGCTCGAGTGCTGTGGATCCGGAAACAAGTGCGATGGAGCTCGAGGGATCTGCAAGCACTTCTACGACAGTGCGCCTGCCGGTGAGTTCGGTACTAGTCATTATATCATCAGAGCCATGATGCAGTTGTACACATAGAATTAGATTTCTTCGAAATGTTCCTCCTGCTTTAGCATACTGCACACTTACTGCCATATAGAGAACACTATTAAGCGATTGAGATTGGTAGTTTCCCGCTTTTTTCAATCGTTTTCGTGTGCACCCAAAGTTGTTTAAAACGTTCAGTGCGTAAATGTATGAAAAATGAGATAGCTCTTAATTGTCAAAACATTGAAAATGTATGCAATTTGTGAGAAGTTTGAGTTTTCGGCGTTTTATCTTCTAAACAAGTATTGTTGACATTTTCACTGTTTTTGGAGTAGAATCGATCTTTTTGTTCAGATTTTTATTTATCAGCTGTAGAGAAAACGTATTTTCATAAAAAATTTTTTTTCATGACTCCGAATTCCACTTGTGGTAACAGAGTCCTAGAAAGACGGGAGTGAGAAATTTGACACATTGTAAAATCGCGCGTCCATGACGTCGTGTATTGATCTCAATCTGCAATCTGCAGCCAACACTGATTTCCTTTTATAATAAGCTTAGGTTAAGTTGAGAGAACAACTTTTGTGAAGAACCAACTCTTGGATACCTAAGTACACTGTGAAATTAACCATTTTATGATGTGTCAAATTCCTCACTCCCGTCTTCCTAGCACGGCATCTTGCGGTAAAGTATCATTTTTTCGATATTTCCTATAGGGTGCTCGAATACGGCAATTTCCCATTGTTTTCATCATGTTTGAATGTGTTACAACGCTACGACGTTAGTTATTATCGTGAAGTAATACCAATTGTCAGAACATGAAAACATCATGTGAAATTTAAGTTTTTCGGACTCATCCTCGCTAGTAATGAAAAATGTTAGTATTAGCAGTGTTTTTGAAGTGAAAAATGTCAGTTTCTTTCGATTTATGCATTAAAAGCGATTTTTTCGAAACAATGACCGAAAACGGCAGAAAACTGTCGAAATAGAGTGCTCTGAAGTGAAGATGATATGACTCAGAATTTCACTTTCGCTGAAGTATAAAATTCCCCTGAAACTTTTCACATTTTAACTGCGACTCGAATGAAATTGTTGAGGCATATCACTATTTAGCAAACTTTTTTTCTTTTCACTTTTTGCACTACATTTTTTTATTGCACCCTAGGCATTTGAGTTTGGTACTTTTCTGTAATTTTTCGTGAAAATTGAAGAAAAAAAAACCATTTTTCCAACAGTAAACTACTGAATCAGAATGTCTAAAGCACTTTAGTATTTGAAGTTTTTTTTTTCTGAATTGTCAATATATTGCATAATCTCGACCACAGCCATCCTATTACTGCATTATCTAGGTATTTTTGCGTGTAAATTCACTAGTTCCTACCCCCGCATTTGCTCAATTCTGTGAATATTTAGTTTGAATCATCTTGCCATATTGTCAAATTTTCTAGTCTCTAAATAAATTGTTGTTAAAAAATTTTTAGAGCGCGATTAATACACTTTTGGGAGGTTTTTGAGGTATACTTCTAATCAAATTTTTTTGGCATGTTTCGCGGTCCTTTCCCAGCTTATAAGCACCGGAAACATATCTATAGGTTTGATTTCCCCGCGCGCCGCTGTCCGGAATAATTTTCGAGAAGTCACTATCATAGTACTGAAAATTCCACACATCGAATTATGCGTGACGGAAGAATAATAAGCCAAAAAGTTTCGGACTCGCGTCAGCCTGCTCTCTGGAAAGATTTCTATGAGTTTTGCATGAATTATTCACAAATTTTGTCTTTCCAACTGTACGAAGTTGAAATTCCTCTTCCCTCGAAAATACAACAAAATATTTGATAGAAATTTATTTATAAATGCAAAAATGAACTAGATCATGGTACCACAGAAATTGCATGGAAAAAACCTAAAAGGCAAAGTTATTTACAGAATTAAAAAAAAATCAGGAATCTTGTTGTTTGTTATTTAGGTCTTACCTCGCTCTGCATAAACAAATGAGAAGCTAGTGTAGGATAAGTTGGGCAATATGAAAATAGTTTTTAGGCAATACCTTGTTGATTGGGCAATGTTAGAAGCGAGCTAAGTGAAGCCCAACTCGTTAAATCTCGTAAACTGTTATTGTCTTCTGACCGTCGTTCACTGTATGAACTTTGAGGTCGTTGAAGTAGTGGAATCGTTGCTTTTCATTCGGGAACCCTGGTCTTGTCCATGTCAGCTGCAATTTTTTTTAAAATTTATTTTCCCACCCAACCTGAAGTCTGAAGCACACTACGGCAAACGCAGTTGAAAAGTGTAAGCAAAGCAAATCGATAGAGTGGATCAAATTTCAGTTACTGTAGTTCAAAAAAACTCATTTTTCTTCCTTTCTTCATCACAGAGTCACGAATTACAACAGGAAAATGTTTGAAGTAGGTAAAACTATCGTTGGGAACTGTCCGCAACATTCATTACGTCAAGTGAAACATTTATTAAAGTACAAACTCTTCATAAAATGAAAGCGAAGGTCGGCAGAGCGGTTGCGGCGCGGTTATAATGTCTTATGCCTGTACCTCGGAGTGTGAAGCATTATTTTTTCTTGATCTAACGTGATAAAACGAGTAACTAACCGCTTCCGACCGTATGTCCTTCATGATTGCATCCAGTGTCTGCACCTCCCCGTTGCTCGTCCCCTCCACACTCTCCGTCTGCGGCTTCACGAACGCATAGACTGGTTCCCCTTCCGGCACCGACTCGGCCGGCTCGAAGTGGAACGTTGTTCTCTTGTTTACGCTGCTGCTCGACCCTTGCTGCTGCTGCTCTTCCTCCAGCCCCTCGTCGGTCCTTTCTGGCGACGATGTCTCTGACACGGGATCTTCCACCAGTCGACCTGGAAAGTTCCATTGAGGTGGAGCATTTTTAATTTGTTAATGTTTTTTCTACAGATTGATATTAATTCTGACAAAAATGAAGCAGAAAGTGTTATTCACACTGATGTAAAACCTTATTTTTGATTTTCCTCGAGTTCCAGAAAATGAATCAAAATTGAGCAAAGTATTAATTTTCACACTGATAAAAATGTTATTCTAGTCTTTGCGTAAAATTTCGAGAGTACAGTTAATTTCCACTCTGGTAACTTTTTGAAACAACAACGTCTGCAGTGTTAAACGCAAAATAAGTTGTTTCTTTGTCACTGCCGAGTTATTGTTTTAAGCTCGATTTCCATGCATTTTCACCCAACTTGTCAAGATCTCTGTGTCATCTAAAACTGATACCATTTATCTCCAAGACTGAAATTTTTTAACCAAAAGAATGATAGCATTTACCTACCGTAGATGATGTTGCCAAATTCGGGTTGTTCGAACGGTCCGGTGAGGTCATCTTCGTCTTCTGGTTCTTCCACTTCTTCTATGTAAGTATCCGCAAAAAGGTCTTCCTCGTCATAATCTTCAGATACCTCTTCTACAGGATCTTCACCAAACACATCTGGCTTGGTGACAAGGGTTCTGTCAACAGTCTGCTGTTGTTCTTTTTCGTTTTCTTCGTACACAGCTTCATCGATCTCCGGAAGTGGTTCTTGTTCGACTTGTTCAACGTCTTCTTCCACCTCTCGTTCCACCTCTTGTTCCACCTCTTCTTCAACTTCTTTCTCCACTGGTTCTTCAACCTCTTCTCCTGCTTCCTTCTCTTCGATCTTTTTGTTCTTCCTGTGTTCTTCTACAGTTTTCTCCGTTTTTTTCACTTCTTCGACGACTTTCTTTTCTGATCTCTGAAAGTTTGTTTCTATCGATAACAAACAGTAAAATGTTTGAACGAATTCATGCGAAACCCGCTTCTAACACTGTTTTTGGACAATACCTCGAGAACCAGGTATCATTTTCAAAGTATTCGAAAACCTAGGTGACGAGTCAGACCTTCCAAGTTTGTGGACTCTCCGAGCAGTATAAACTAATTGAGAAGTTTGAAAAAAATCTGGCAGGAAACAAATAACGAAACAATTTCGACGAGTATCAATTGCAAAAATTATCATCAAAGGTGTAAAAATTACCCTCGGTGTTCTCTTCGGAGTCTTTTTCTCTTCCTTCTTTTCTTCCTTCTTCTCAAGTGATTTTCGTTTCCTTCCTTCGACCTTCGGAGTATCTACCTTCTTTGATGTCGACGCCTGCTCTTCATCTTCATCTGAAGTTCGTTCTACGAGAATCGCAAAAAGTGAATCACTAACCTGGTTCGCTACTCTCGCTGGATTCCTCTCTAACATCCCCTCCGGCTAATCGTTTTGTGACTTTTTTGTCCGGTGGTGTTTCTGTCTAAAAGATGGGATTATAAGGAGAAGAAATCGTCCTTTTTATCCTAACAATTTTAGTTCAATGTGTTCTTTGAAGTTGAAGGTTTACATGTGAAGTTTGAATTCTGACAAGACCAAACAATCTAATCAGGAAGTATTTGGCATTTAGTAAAAATCATCCCAAATCCGGTCGCATCCAGTTTTTTCAAACGTTCATAACTTTGCTCGGAACAGCCCAATAATCTTGTTTTTAGGCTTAAGTTGAACCTTAAGCTGACTCAAACCTGACCTAAGTCTAAAAAGAGGTTTTCATAGTAACGCACACCAGTTTATTTCACCTTCGAGAAAAAAAATAGGGATGCGACCGGATGCGGGAAGCGTTTTACTGAATACCGAAATATTTCACTTTTCTTCATGACAACAGTAACAGCAATTTTGGTCCACCATCCGATGTTTTCATACGGTATTGGTCATGACGGTTATTTCTAATTATTCATAAATAGATTTCTGATAGTCCAAATGAATAAATTTTCTGTTGAAGAGTATTCTGTGACTCCGAGGTAATTTCTAGAACAGTCAAACTATGAGACGAATACATATCTTAATGACGAACAATGTAAATCGAAATAATCTACTTTCCGATGTTTCCAACGAGTCAAATCGAACCTTTTTGTTCCCAGTCGAGCCTCTTTTTCTCGATTTTTCCTTCTTTTCTTGTTTCTTATCAAACGCTTCGACTAGTCGATCGTCGAGCAGGTTGTCTTCGGGTTCCCATGTGTTGTGTTTCGAGCTCCATCCTTTCCACTTGACGAGATATTGTATTTTCCCCTGCAAATTATGATATATTCTCGTTCGCACTGCTACACAACGTTCGGCTGAAAAGAATGGGGCAGAATGTTTGATTAGGTCTCGAATGGACAACATGCAAGTGTACTTGCGGCAGTTTTCGGTTGACAGTAGACGAAGACAGTCGGACGCGGTGCGTTCAGGCGTTTGAAACTATTTTTCACACGAAAACATACATATATGGCTAGAAGCATGGCCGTTTTCAAACGCGCTCTAATCTCAATTTTGCAGAATGCGTACGGTAGGGTCGGACTCTCACAACGAACAGTTAGATCTTTGTGGATTTAAATTATTATTCTTACTCTCAGTCCGTTGAAATTGAAGGCGCATTACGTAAATCGTTCTTATATTTCAAGGCGAAACTGCTACGGTACTAAGTACCCGATTTACGGAGGTCAGACTTTTTTACAGGTAGAGGAAGCTATGTGAAACATGTTCTATCGAAAATGGAAGTAAAATCACAATGCTACATGAGACAGTCCTTTTTGCAATTTTTTAAATTTATTTTTTCACTCAAATGTGTTATAGAATCAAAAAGAAAGACAGTCGGACGCGTCGCGGTCAGGCGTTTCTCTCCCGGTCCCTCAAAAAACACTGTTTTCGACATTTCGACTCGGGGGGAGCAAAGTGGAACGGGTTGTGTGTGTGTGTGTTGCTCACAAGTTGTTTGCTCGCAAAGAAGTCTCCGTCTCTGTGTGTCACAAACACTTGCTTCCATTCATTGATTCTCGCTCTATGACTGAACCCCAGTGTGTCTACGTTTCACGGAGTGTCAAGATAAAAAAATCGAGTGGGAGTGGAGTTTCAAAAAAGGCGCGAATCATTCGATCCCAATCAATAGATTAAATTTTCGCTCCAGATGACCGCTTTGCAGCCGTCTTGTGGTATTTTTACCCATTTATTCCATGTATTCTGCTGAATTTAAGTCCTTAATAAACAAGAAAATTGTTGTTAAATTTGTTGTAAGATATATTGAGGAGACTAACCAGTATTGATATAGAAAATGTAGTTAAGGTCTCGATTTGAAAATTTTGCAACTAGGCGATTTTTGACCGACCATCCTTGGTTGTCCCACCCCCGTTACGCCCACTTTTGGAATGGCCGAAAGTGTTACACCCTGAGTGTCAGAAAAAGATCCAATTTCCACTATAGAAAGCTTTATTTTTGGGCGATATGCATCTAGTTTGGATAAACGTTGCGAATGCAAATGACAAGGTGTTTGCATGGACGAACGATAGGTCTTATAGGTTAGAAGAAGTGGTACTGTAGAAGTCAACTCTCTTGTAGGTGAAACACATCCCGTTTTTTTCAAAAATGAAAAACGCGGTGTGCGTTACTATGAATACCTCTTTTCATGATTAGGTTAGGTTTGGGTCCTCTTAAAGTTAGAAAGAGAGGATGACTCCGAGCACAGTTATGGAGGTTTGAAAAAAGGGGGTGCGAGCTAGCGAATCCAGTACATAGGAGTATTTTTCGTTGAATTATGAGTCAAAGTTAAAACCATTATATTTTTTCTTGGAGAAAACTCGTGATGACAGACATACAAAACGTCCATTATAACACCAATTGACTAGAAAGTCCATCTGCTCTCAAGGCATGGATTCAGTTAATTATATCGTTTCTCCGACTAACAACACACATACAGCTTCCTCTACCTGTAAAAAAGTCTGACCTCCGTAAATCGGTTACTCATTACCGTAGCAGTTTCGCCTTGAAATACAAGAACGATTTAAGTAATGCGCCTTTAATTTCAATCGACTGAAAGTAAGAATAATTATTTAAATCCACAAAGATCTAACTGTTCGTTGTGAGAGTCCCGACTCCTACCGTACTCATTTTACAAAAATGCGACTGACGTGCGTTTGAAATCGGTCAGACTTTTTGCTAGATATGTGCAACAGGCGCTGGAAGTACTTTAAAGCGCGCAATTATGTTGAGAAACGGTATTTCAAGTGAAAAAAGTATAATTTATGAAAGAAATCGATCACATCAACAAGTAATAATTAATCTAGGACCTCGCGTGTCATAGATAAACTTTTCTCATTAGGATGAATTTGTATGGGAGCGGGTTACGAAGTATAACAAGGGGTTATGAATCATTTTTGACGATTTCAAAACTTGATAAAATTACCTTTTGTACTCTTTTCGCTACCAATTCTTCTACAGCAAAAACATCATCTCCCTGCATCAGAAATTAACTCTGAATTGAAAGTTGTGATGGTGTGACCTTGGTACAAGACCGGGTTGCGAGGTTGATCAATGGTAGATGGTGAAAGGGAAACAGGAGAGAGAGAGAGAGAGAGAAAGAAATGTAAAAAATCAGGAAAGGACAGAAATTACAGTACTCTGATACTTCCAAAGTTACAGTATACAAAAGTCATCATCAATAAAAAAGAAACTAAAAGTTGATACTAGATCAGCAAATTTTTCCAAAAAGTAGAAATTGAGAGAGGTAGGCCTGAAAGTATGCTGGGTAACACAAAGATTACGGCAGCCTGCATTTTCTGAGGTACAGTAATCAACAACTTCCTAAGCTACAGTGTCCAATCGTCATCATTGAAAAAGATAGAGAGAGAGAGAGAGAGAGAGAGAGAGAGAGAGAGAATCTAGCGAGACGATCAATAACCGAACGCATACACATTATGGTGTGATAATGGGCTTGCAGGGTGAGTAAGCAATGAATCAAGCGAACATACTGTAGCACTCTACAAAAACACCGCCTATTTTGACCCTACATAGGGCATATTTCAACCCCTAATGTGGTCTAGGTCAGAAAGTCAGCTAAAGGGCGGTACGGTAGTCCATGGTCATATAGGATTCTAAAAAGATTGAGAAGGAGACTTCTAGTCTTGAACTTTTCTTGGGTATACTACTTTCATAAGATTAGTTAAACCTGTTTTGAGAGAATAATGATTAGGTCCGAAAGGTAAATGTATGGACAGAGAGGAGAAACCGTAGACCCTGTCCTGACAAGAGTATGACAACTGAAAATGAGACATCTACTGAACCACAACTGTCTTTTCTCGTTTTGTTCTCATTTTTTCGAGAAAGGTTAAACAAGAACGTTTTCAATGAAAAGTGAACACTTAAAACTTCATACAATCTCATTAGAGAAACTGACTCCCTAATAAGGTTTCCCTAGGGACTTCACCTTAACATGGTTATGGTAACCTTAGTGACGGTTCCCATGGGGGTGGAGTCGGTGCACAACGGCTGCTAAAAATAGCAGAGAAATGGAAAACAAACGATTATTTCTGCATAGCATAGGGCCGCATGTGTGTTATAATCAATTCCAAGACGAAAATAACCAGAATAACAAAAAATGCAAATATTCTGGGACATTTTTCCTCATACCAATACTAACAAGATTACGACTAGCAGCATAAAAGTAACACACACACACACATCCACAAACGACCACCAGTAATAAATTGTGAAGATAGAGGGAGAGAGAGAAAGAAAGAGGGCGCGTACTGCGCGCTCTCCGTCTCTGACCATCTGCGTCTTGCAGCAGACGCGCGATCCGATACAACAAGACGGGATGCGGTGTTTGTGTCTGCGACGTCTGCCCCAAGTACTCTCTCGCTCACTCTCACCCACGACGCGTCATCCGCGTTTTCTTTCAGGCTGTCAGTAAGCGAATAAACTGGGGAAGGGATGTCACAACTAAACACAGAATGTTCTTGCTAAGCTTGAGGAATAGGTTTTGATAGTGAAAAATTGCAAAAATCACTCCCACCTGTTTTTGGCTGGGTTTCTCCCCGCCTTCACATGTTGTTTCACTGTGCAACAAGTGTGAAAGGAACAATAAGAAAGGAATAAACTATATTTCTGGATACAATTTCAACACTATCACTTCAGCTAACACTAGCCGTGATCCTGCTGAATTTTGTTTCTATGCAAATCTCAAATGATTCATTAAAAAGATTTAGGGTCTCGAATATTGAAATACTATAATGTAATACTACTTTGTTGCATGTATACGGTACCCAATATGTTACCCCCGTAACGTAACCGTATCCGAATGCGATAGTTTTGAAAGAACCTGATTCTTCCTCAACAATTGATGCAAGTATGTCTGTTACCATTGAGAACTTCAATAAAACCGAAAAAGAACATTTTTGACCTACCTTTTCTAATCATAACTACAGTAAGCCCTCTGCTTAGTGGCTGACCCCACCTTCCAACGGAGGGTGCCGCAAGGTGGAGTATGACCTAATGAGTAATTTAGTTGTGAATCACGTTGTTGTCAAGCCTGGAATGAGCATGAAATTGGGTGTAGATTTTGATTTATGTGAAGTTGTAACTATGGAAACTCTCCATATTGCCAAGTGACGTTAAACAAACAAATACTTACTTCACTTCAGCAAATGCAGATAAAATCATAGATATCTATGAGCTGATTGAAAAACTGTAAAGGTTGTAGTGAAAACTACGAAATTTTGATTTGGATACTCTATGACTCCACATTTCAAACATTTTTTTCTGTAAAAACTAGTTGAACGTGTGTAGACTCCCCATATGAACAGTTTGCATACAAAAGTCACATTCTGAGGTTTAACTTACCTATGTCAAATGAAGTGCAAATTTAATGAGGTAAGACTAACTTAATTCAGTTTTCTTGTGAGTTGTGATACCACAGATCAGTAAGAAAGGATCAACAGTATACCACAGATCAGTAAGAAAGGATCAACAACAGTGAGAGCTTATATTTTCTCAAGAGAAGTAAAAGTACGCTTAGCTGGACAAGTGAAAGGAAGGTACTGAATAGTAGTACTATCTAACAAGGATGTAGACTGTCAGTGAGCACCGCTATCGGCCAGTTTGCATTGAAACTACTACTACTACAATATCGACTAGTATACAAACAGAAAGAGTGTTGGCGAAGGTAGTGACGTGGAATGTTGTATTCCCGTTGTATAGGAAAGCACGGAGACGGACTTTTTGTGAAACGATGAAATCGTGTTGGATCTAGTACTTTTTATAAGGTTTTTGGAAGATTCATATTTTTGAAGAGCCAAAAATCGAAAAAGTTCGAGAAAATCTGGGTAGTACTAATTTGGAAAAAATAATTCGGAAAGGTTAAAATTAGCAAACCTTCCGAGTGGTGGAAGAGATTTTTAGAACTACGGTACTTTTTTGCTGCCCAGAACAAAAAATGTTTGAACACCAGACATGTTCAAACAAAGGCGTACATGAGAAAAAGACCAAAAAGTGCGCTAGGCTCCCTGTGAACCGGTTTATTTGAAATTGTGTGTATAAAGAGATTTAAAAGTGCTGAAACTGAATGCGTTGGTTTAGGTTCGTTTCTTTTTTCCATATGGTCATAAACTCTACTCGTTTCGAAATCAAACAATAAAAAACATTTCGCGCAATTGATTTTTTCTCGTGCTTTTTGTAATTGAAGCACATATCTAGCAAAAAGTCTGACCGATTTCAAACTCGCGGCAGTCGCATTTTTGTAAAAATGAGTACGGTAGGGTCGGACTCTCACAACGAACAGTTAGATCTTTGTGGATTTAAATTATTATTCTTACTCTCAGTCCGTTGAAATTGAAGGCGCATTACTTAATCGTTCATGTATTTCAAAGCGAAACTGCTACGGTAACTAAGTAACCGATTTACGGAGGTCAGACTTTTTTACAGGTAGAGGAAGATATGTGTGAAGGAGTAATTTTATTTTAGGCGAATAGTTGTAGAAAAATAACATCGATTGATGGAATTTTGAATCTATTACGTTCAACTTTCTTAAAAATTGAATGATAAGGTTGACTACCTTATCAAGCACTGCATTCCGGTCTAGCGATGATCCTCAGGGGTCGAAATACGATCGTTTCCTAAGCCAGGGGCTTTCACGATGGATTTCAGAAGTATTCAGCTTCTTTCAGAAATTTACGGCAAATACAATCGTTTTCAGTAATTTTCAGAATAAAAACTGCCAAAAAACTGATCGTATTCCGACTGTACAAACAAATTTGAAAAAAAAAATCCACATAGGACTCAGTATGACCATGAGTACTAGAAAGACGGGAGTGAGGAAGTTTGCTCTTTGTAAAATGCCGCCACGTATCAATCTTAATCTGCAATCTGCAGCCAGTAGTAATTTCCTTATTATAAGCTTAGGTGTGGTTGAAAGAACATCTTTTTTGCAGAGACACACTCTCTTCTTCCTAGCACCGCACACAGTATGACAGTTATGAATGTGAGGGAAACAAAGTGTGTGCGTGTGCCTATGTGCCGGTCACATGACCAACTGATAGATTGATGATAGCAGCCATCCAGCCATGCAAAGAGACCGTTCGTGACTGATACCGCGGCTGTCACTGAAATGAGATGTTGAAGGGCATGGCGAGAAGATATATGAGAGTGAATAGAGTGCAGTAAGGCGAATCGTCTCTATTCAAAGAACCATCTTGGACGAGGTTATTCATACGAAACAACTTTTGACTACACTAGGGTAAACGTAGTTAAAGGGTTTTCAATAAATCGCATCCCGTTTTTTCCAAAGGTGAAAAACGTGGTGTGCTTACGATGAACACCTCTTTTTAGGCCTAGGTTAGGTTTGGGCTTAAGGTTTATCCAAAGCCTGAAAACAAGGTGATTGGAATGTACCGAGCAAAGTTTTGGACGTTTGAAAAAATACCCAGTTTAAAAGTGTAAGCAAAAGAAGTGTCGGAGCACACATAGCTTCCTCTACCTGTGGAAAAGTCTGGCCTCCGTAAATCGGGTACTGAGTACCGTAGCAGTTTCGCCTTGAAATACAAGAACGATTTACATAATGAGCCTTTAATTTCAATGGAGTGAAGGTAAGAATAATAATTTAAATCCACAAAGATTTTTTGCATCTATACAGACATCATTTTTGAAAACGGTATGGATTCATACAGATATCGTCTCAACTAATACGGAAATACAGACACCAAACGTTTTTCCCTGAGATCTACAACAAGAGTCTTCTTATCAAGGATATTTTCGAAAGAGTAAACATTCTATCAGCCAAATGGGAAATATTTACGATAGGTTATCAGTAAATCGTTCACTATTGGTTACCAACTGTCAGATCGTTAAGATAAACAGTTCCGCGATGAATTTCAATGACCCACACCACGGCAAACGCAGTTGAAAAGTGTAAGCAAAGAAAGTCGATGGAGTAGATCGAATTTCAGTTACTGTAGTTCAAAAATTTTACTTTTCCTACTTTTTTTCGTCCCAGATTCACAAATCATAACGTAAAAATGTTTGAACTATGCGAAATTATCGTTGGGAACAGTCGGCAACGTTCATTATGTCAAGTGAAACATTCATTAAAGTACAAACACTTTCGAAAATGAAAGCGGAGGTCGGCAATGCGGTTGCGAAGCGCTTTTATTGTCTTATACCTTTGCCGAGTGTGCCCTATTTTGAAATGTTGAATCCATGACGCGATAAGAAAGGAAACGCCCTTGACTCCGCCCACTTTTCCCATGCGAAACTTGTGGGGCGCGTCATTTGGAGTGTTAAAAAAGCAAAAATGAGGGGGAGGAATCGAAATTTCTGTGGGATGAACCATAGAGCTTTGATTTTCGGAACTCGAGTGCGATCTTTTGTTTTTAATGCTTTTATTGAAGAACATTCCCTAATATTGAAACACCTGAAAAAAAGAGCTATTGTTATATCAATCATTCATGTTTCATGAGAAAGATAACTATCTCACAAAACTTTAGAAACTGATTTTGCCAGGACTTGAATCTGATTTTGCTACAAATCATAAACTAAGTATACTGAATTTGAAACTTTGAATTAAAGGACTTTGAAGAAAAAAGTTCGAATACAAATAAGCTATTAACTTTCCCTTTTCTCCATTCGGCTAGTAGTTCCTTAACTGAAAACTTATCTCAAACTGAGAATAGACTAATAGGAAGTGAAATTCTTATGCGGAAGTCAGAAGTGTTTTTTTCCGGAAGTTGAAAGTCGGTAGTGCGAAGAAGTCGGAAAAAACCCAGAGATGTTGTATATCCGCTCATTCTGAGATGAACTATACTCAGTAGACAAGGCATGATTTTCTCTCTAATTTTCATAAAATCCATCTCACGAAAAAAAAATTTAAACTGAGCCCAACTTGTTGGCTATGATTGAACACTTCATTCTGCATAGAATAACAATTGAATGGGAAGCATCGAAAACTACCAATTGAATGGAGATTGATAACTGGAGAAAAACACTACATATAACCAAAACGGCATGAGGACCACCTCATTTGACTGGCTTAGGAAAAGTTACCAACAAAATTTGGGACGAAAGAAGATCCTACAGAAAGTACTGAATGAGATATACAAAAGTTCTGCAGCACGGGAAATGAGGTCATGAGCCATGGTCCGTGGCCTGTCGTGATTCCAATCAGGACAGATCCGAATTGCATATTTAGACAGGTCTTCAAGGTTTTAAACAGTTTGAAAAAAAACGATGTAACTTGAATGTTGTTGAAACGACCTCGTACTTTAGTTATGAGCAAAACTAACAGCTTACATGTTGTTTCTAAAAATATCAAAGTCAAAGTCGAATCGGAGATTTGCAGCTCGACAAGAGCCACTGTACCGCCGACTGCAGTAACCTGAGATCAAAAATTTAACTACAGTAACCTGAGATCAAAAATTTAACTACAGTAACCTGAGATCAAAAATTTACGACCGCGGAAGGTTACTGTGGCGCTCACCACATGGCCATAATTAATCATCGACCTAGACAACAGATGATGGTGTAGTAATAGGGTTCTCATATCGTCTAATGGAAAGTCAATTAACTCTCTGGGAAAAGGTGGTTTTTTTTGGAATACTCTGGAAATCTTACAAATGTGTGAATTTTATTCATAACAAAGCATGAAAAAAACGCAAAATGACAGCTTATTCACTACTGCTGTGCCTATTGAACGGCCTATTGTTCTTCTCATAGTTGGAGTTCGTAAACTTATGGACGCGCGCAGAATTTATAGAAATAAGATAGGTGGTATGTCTATTTCAGTGGGAAAGAATTACTGTAGTTACAATAGTCGCTAGGAGCTTGAGAAAACAATGATTGACTGCACCTGCGGTAAGAAGTGATCTGCTTCAATAACTTCACAGAAACATAATGAGTTCACAAACATCAGGTTGTTAGAGTTAAATTTTGAAAAAAAACAAGAAAACTTTCCAAAATCTCAAAAACCTTAATCTGACAGAACTTATTCCGATTAGATGTTGGAATAGTTCTACAGAAATTTACAATGAGAATATTTGAAGCTGAATGAATAAGAAACTCACACTCTTTGTATATAACGAGCTTTTGCAATAGGATCGCCTTAATGAGTCATCATTAGCAAACTGACATATCATGAGTGTCTAAAGCTCATAAAGAGGGACTTTGTAATAGTCAACAGTCATTTTTGAGTAGGAGGCCACTGCTTGGTCCATGTCAGGATGGCTGATCACAAATCGTTCCAATTTCTTAGGTTAGTAGGAAAAGAGAAAAGATTTTTGATTTTTTTGAAAGCTACTTTGTTGAATAAAGTGCAAGTGGTGAAGAATGTTATTGTGCATCGTCTTGATTATTGTGGTTGTAGACAGACCTTACTGCAAATTCAAAGACCATAATGTTGAGAATGAATTGAAAATTCAGTTTCATTGCAATGTTTTCGAAATTAAAATAGAGGAAGTACATCAATGAGGACATGAGGATCAAATGAGGAAAAAAGAGATAATGAGGATTTCATCGTTTTATGGTTGCCTTTCATATTCTTGGCAAAATTCATCACAGGAAAAGGAAAGTTGGAAAATAGGTTGAGTAAGGAACCTACATTACCTGTACTACGAAGGTCTCCTGACAAAATTGTAGAACTATCAACCTTATGTTCATGATAATCAAAAAGTGGAAAAATTCAGTTTCCGAGTTCTCTTTCTGGTTCTATGTAGTCCGATTGGCAGAAGGAAGCCCGTTACTGTAATGACAGTATCATCCCAGATAAAGTTTTCTTTAATGAGTTTGTAAACGGTTAGTTTAGTTGATTAAGATACCGTAATCCTGGCTCTATAAAAGTTGATAATTTATAGATTTTTGCGAGAGCGTTACCGTATTCTACACACTGCGGCAAATGCAGTTGAAAAGTGTGAGCAAAGAAAGTCGGTAGAGTAGATCAAATTTCAGTTACTGTAGTTCAAAAAGTTTTACTTTTCCAACTTTCTTTCGTCCCAGATTCACAAATCGTAACGTTAAAATGTTTGAAGTAGGTAAAACTATCGTTGGGAACAGTCCGTAACGTTCATTATGTCAAGTGAAACATTTATTAAAGTACAAAAACTTTCGAAAATGAAAGCGGAGGCCCGCAAAGCGGTTTTATTGTCTTATGCCTTTGCCTAGGTGTGTGCTAATCATAGATCAGAAATTAAATCGTCGTTAAACTTGGCATTAAACAAGAATAAATAGAAAAATCTACCTAACCCAAGAATTAAAACTGTTCCAACACTTGAGCTGAAGGAGACCAGAAGTATAAATTTACAGTCTCTTTTTGGGAATAAATAGTGTTTCATTAAAAGGTTGCCACTCTTTCTGATAGAAACATCAAAAAGGCGGATTTATTGAGTTGCTCGACGTCTGAAGTAAGAAGTTTTCAAAAAGACAGGAAACCTTTCATTGAAACAGTCCCAATTAATTCCGCCGCTACAGTAAACCCATTGACAGTGGGAGACGAGAGACTGCAAGAGGATGAGAGGGGGAAAAGATGCGGCGAGAGGGCGTGAGACACAGAAGAGACGCAGACATGTTTTTGTTTGTTTGCTGTTGCGGTTCACCGCCTACCGTAGTTCGCGTGACGTTTTCCTTCCTAAAATGTCCTCCGATCGGGGAAAAGAGAGGAAAAAGAGGGTGATTTGAGACTTGGATTCTGTGAGTCGATAGAGTAGATTCAAGAATTGGAAACATGAAAAATTAATCAATTTGTAAAAAGCATCACACAACAACATCACGTCTCATGCCACTGCAGTGTCGTGGTAACTTGTTTTATTATGTCCCAAGCCTAAGCCTAAAAGCTGTAGTTAATGGTTATGCCTAAAGCAAATGCGTAAGAAATAAGCGGTACCACAACTCGGTACAGGCATAGGACAATATAACCGCTTCAGTCAGTAACTGAAATCTCCCTGAATGAATCAGTAGATCAAATTTCAGTTACTGTAGTTTGAAATATTTCTATTTTTTCTACCGTTTCCCATTCCAGAGTCCCAAATCGTAACGGAAAAATGTTTGAAGTAGGTAAAACTAACCTTTGGAATGCAAAATTTATGGGGATGAGAAAACGAGGAAAATAAGCTGAAACATTAGCAAAAATATCATATTAATAATAGAACAAGGGGACCGCCCCCTTTGCGCCGCCCACTTTTCGTGAGGCAAATTTTTGGGTGGTCCTTTTTGGTTTTCAATGGGGTCGGGGGAGAGGAAGGGGTTGTGCAAAAGTGGCCGGAGGCGAGATTCGAACGCGCGTTGACCTAGTAGAAATCCAACGCTCTAACCACTCGGTCACCGCCGCACGTTTTTTTCTTATTGATTTTTGCATGGCCACTGGGGGCCCTCGCAGGTTGTTGCATTAGTTCTAGCCGCGCTTGCATTAGTCTCCAACACATTTGGATTGTACGAGAAGAAGGAGAGAAGAGGCCAGGGAGAGGGGGAAGAAAAGAGAGAGAGAAAGTTTGAAAGAGCAAGTGTGGGAGAGAGAGAGAGAGAGAGAGAGAGAGAGAGAGAGAAAGAGAGAGAGAGAGAGAGAGAGAGAGAGAGAGAGAGAGAGAGAGAGAGAGAGTTTGAAAGAGCAAGTGATGGAGAGAGGGAGATAGAGAGAGAGAGAGAACGAGGGAAAGAGAGAGACAGAGAAAGAGAGAACGAGGGAAAGAGAGACACAGAGAAAGAGAGACAGAGAAAGAGAGACAGATAAAGAGAGAAAGAAAGTGAGACAGAGGAGAGAGAGAGAAAGAGAGAGAGAGAGAGAGAGAGAGAGAGAGAGAGAGAGAGAGAGAGAGAGAGAGAGAGAGAGAGCAAAATCTGCATTTTTGTAATGAAAAAAGGGGCTCTGAGCGTAGCGAGGACTTTCTGCTTGTTCGAAAATAAAATAATGAGACAAGTGCGCTCCGGGGAGGGGCTTGCAATGCGGTTGCAGAGCGGCTATATCCACTTCTCCCCGTTCTCCAGTGTCTACCCATGCTCGGTACTGCATCTAAAAATAAACTCACGAATATCTTTCTGACCGATAGGGGGAACGTTCCTTTTTTCTCTTTGTTCCCATTTCACTGCACCCATCTGTACTTTGCAGTTTTTGTTTGCACTTGTCTTATCTATTCCATTAGCTGCCCTTTGAAATGAACAGACCACCTATCTCATTTTTATACCTTCTGCACCCGTGCATAAGTTTACGAACTCCAACTATGAGAAAAGAACAATAGGTCGTTCAATAGCCAAAGCAGTAGTGAATAATCTGTCATTTTTCGTTCTCTCTTGATTTATTACGTTCTTGATGTTCCTAACGACTTTTTCGATGCTCATTCCATTCCATTTCTTTGCTTTTGATAGAATTTTTGATAAATTTGAAGAGTTTAGCAAAATATGAATCTTCTGTTTCGATTGTTCTTTGGTGAAAGAACGTGAAGAATTTCAATCATCCTATAAGACGGAAACAATTTTAGAAATGTGTGAAATTTCACTAAAATTTAAAATTTTTTTTAAAATTTCACAACTGCTCAGCACATAGCTTCCTCTACCTGTAAAAAAGTCTGACCTTCGTAAATCGGTTACATAGTACCGTAGCAGTTTCGCCTTGAAATACAAGAACGATTAAGTAATGCGCCTTTAATTTCAATGGACTGAAAGTCAGAATAATAATTTAAATCCACAAAGATCTAACTGTTCGTTATGAGAGTCCCGACTCCTACCGTACTCATTTTACAAAAATGCAACTGGCGCGCGTTTGGAATCGGTCACACTTTTTGCTAGATATGTGCTCAGGACAGTAAAGCGGAGCGATTTTTTCCGCGAGACTCCATTTTTGCCAGATTTTCAGAGAGAAAAGAACTGAATACAGTGTGCCAAAAAATAATAGGAGCAATCGTGTCTATTATTTTTGGACACTCTGGGGGTAGAGTTACAAATGATAGAATATTGGTGTTTTTTCTGTAAATGTTCTGGCATGGATTTATCAGGATTAATCTGACATACCTAGAAAAACCTGAGATTTACCGATTTTTCACGGATCACCAAGTCTGGACCGGATTTACCAGAGCTATTACGTTCTTGATGTTCCTAACGACTTTTTCGATGCTCATTCCATTCCATTTCTTTGCTTTTGATAGAATTTTCGAGAAATTTAAGGAGTTTAGTAAAATATGAGTCTATTTACCTGGACTTTGTCGATATTTAATTCCCAAAACAGATAATTAAAAATCTTGTATCTTTTCATACTAACCTAAGAAATTAGAACTGCTTTTGATCACTCATCCTGACATGGACAAAGCCGTGTCCTCCTACTCAAAAGTGACTGTGAACTATTACAAAGTCCCTCTTTATGAGCTTATGACACTCGTGATATGTCAGTTTGCTAATGATGACTCATTAAGTCAATCCTATTGCAACAGCTCGTTACATGCAAAGAGTGTGGACTTCTTAATCACTCCGTTTGTTTTTTATTAAGTTTTTAAAAAAGAAGTTTAACTTCAACAAATGGATTTTTTTGGAAATTTAACTAGTCTCGAGTGACGTTTTTCCTTCAAACTATCATTAAAACTCTAAAAGTTGAGAATTGGAAAATTCAAAAAATGCTAATTCAACTCACAGATGAGCAACGATAATCACTGAGTTTTCTGATATTTGAAATCCATAAGAAACACGATAAATAATTCAAATTTTTTTAATCACTGATGGGCTAATGCATAGGTGTCGCCAGAGAAAGATCTGAAATTGACTTATTGGTTCGGATCGAATATTCTATTTTATTCTATCAACACTTATTAAAAAATATCAAAATTAATAGTAATAACTTCATTGTTTGAAAATGAAATTCATAAGCTTCGAGATGACCAGCAATAGGCGCACATAGCTTCCTCTACCTGTAAAAATCTGGCCTCCGTAAATCGGGTACTTAGTACCGTAGCAGTTTCGCCTTGAAATACAAGAACGATTTACGTAATGAGCCTTAATTTTCAGAATGGATTGAAAGTAAGAATAATAATTTAAATCCACAAAGATCTAACTGCTCGTTGTGAGAGTCCCGACCCTACCGTACTCTGCAAAATTGAGATTAGAGCGCGTTTGAAAACGGCCATGCTTCTAGCGATATATGTGGCAGACAATTGGCGCTGAAAATTGAATGGTTAAAAACATTTTCCTTTTCTACATCAACTCCAGATAGAATATTTTCATTTTTACCCATCCTTTTCTAGAAAAATGTCTCTTTTTTTCAAATTTTATACAATTCTCAAAGTTTCTGACCCCCTGTGAACACATGACAGTATACCGCGGTAGCCGGTGTCCTCAACCCACTTCCGGTAACGATCATTATCAACACAGAAGAGTGCGCAGCTGGCGGTGCAGCTTACGTGTTCGCGTTGTGCACGCACGTATAATTAAGGTGTAGACCGCCATTCGGGTGTGGGTTAATGAGCTGCAAGGATTATCCCGCTGTCTTTGTGCATGGGCAAACCTATTGAACACCCTGATTAGCTATTTCAGACCCCGTTCAAAGGTTGAACATATGAACAGTGTTTACTCGAAAGCACACTCCTCGGCAAAGGAATAAGACAATAAAACCGCTTCGCAACCGCTTTGCCGACATCCGCTTTCATTTTTGAAAGTGTTTGTACTTTAATGATTGTTTCACTTGACATAATGAACGTTGCGGACTGTTCCCAACGATAGTTTTATATACTTTAAACATTTTTCCGTTACGATTCGTGAATAAGGAAAAAAATAGGATAAGTAAATCATTTTTTAACTATAGTAACTGAAATTTGATCTTCTCTATCGATTTTCTTAGCTTACACTATTCAACTGCGTTTGCCGCAGTGTGAAGCAGAAGGTTCGTCCATCCACACAAAATTGAAAGTAAAATTAATTACTGTAGTTCCTGCCACACATAGCTTCCTCTATCTGTAAAAAGTCTGACCTCCGTAAATCGGGTACTTAGTACCGTAGCAGTTTCGCCTTGAAATACAAGATTGATTTACGTAATGAGCCTTTAATTTCAATGGACTGAAAGTAAGAATAATAATTTAAATCCACAAAGATCTAACTGTTCGTTGCGAGAGTCCCGACCCTACCGTACTCATTTTACAAAAACACGACTGGCGCGCGTTTGAAATCGGTCAGACTTTTTGCTAGATGTGTGTGCCAGAGTGACAAGAGTGCGTGAGGGGAAGAGACGCAGAGGCGGCGAGACAGTGTGATACTGTTGGAGTGTGTTAGTCCGAACAAAGCGGATCAGGAATAAGTGGGTATAGCCGCTCTGCGACCGCCTTGCAAGACCCTCTGCTGAATTCACTTACCTCATTATTTTATTTCTGCTATTTTTGAACCTATATTTTAACATTTCCTTTTTCTTATCAGTATGTGTTACGAGGTACGGTACTTTTATGTAAGCTGTACTGTACAGGATATAGGAAACGATACGGTAGCTTATATAGGACACAGGATGGTTGTGCATAAAGTATAGGATACGGTACGGTAATACCGTGTTGATCCACCGACTAGCTGTTAGTACTTTCTTGATCCACAGAAGTAAGCTATTGAATTGGGAGAAAGTTTGACGGAGTTCCGACCTCTGAAAAACAAATTCCAGTGTAGATATCAAATCTGTGAATTTCGAATAGAATCTTAGTTCTGTTTTAAATCAATATCGATGTCCTATGGTACCTAACCCTCAATCAATCGACCTCCAATGTTGGTCGAATTAAAAATTACAGTTTTGAACTTTTTAAAACTGAACCTTCAGCACATTGAAAGTCATATCTCAAGTTCAAAGAGTCAACAAACAAAAATATGAATCATCCTCGACGGATAATGATAGAGTGTCCAATTAGATGAGTTTTTTTGTTTTTGAGCCCCTATACTAGTGTGACGTCCCGAGCTCATCTTTCGCGATAGTTTTTTTTTTGAGAAGTCTGATTTATAATTGTTGAAATACCGCGAATAACTTCTTCTAGTGAAAATAATTATTGAAAATGTGCTCGATCCTTTCTTAATGTCAATGAAAAACATAAAGAAATACTTTCTTCGCGCACGATCTGAAACACACTTCACTAATTGACTAACTTTACTGATGTCTAAGTGTCTTATATACATTTTTTAACCTTACTTATGTGAAAGAATATTTTCCTAATTTTTTTAAAGTTGAAAAATCAATAAATCTTTCATTCTTTTGATCTAGAAACGTATTCAAAGTTCTCTATCAACATTTCTCTGACTTTGCCATTTCCATTAGGGATCTGATAATGTTCAGAAACTGTGCATCACATCCCACCAAAATGATATCGTGTCTTTGAATCGTGCAAATAATATCAATCGTACGAGCACCTCGTGAGTTTTCTTCCCACACATTTGGCCCATTTCCGTGCCCCCAGAAGAACGAACGAGCGCGTTGGATGAGTCAACGACATTTCACTCGTTACAGCTGCGGGCCACTTTTTTGAATTGATCATAAGCTACCTTTTTACATTCTCTCTCTCTCTCTCTCTCTCTCTCTCTCTCTCTCTCTTTCTCTCTCTATCTCGTCCTTTCTTTTCTCTCTCTCTCTCTTTCTCTCTTTTCCACTATTCTCAGAAGGTATCAAACTTAAAATTTTAATTAAATTTCAGTAAGATTCAATTCACCTGGAACCGCACATCTGACCCACTTATGCTCATTCAGTAGGTTAAACTCTTCTGAACAGGAGGTAACATAGTTTATGTTGTTTGTAACAAACTACAAAAGCAACACTGTGAGAGGATGCTTTTGTCATGACTGTTTTCAAAAAATGTCCAACTTTGTACCTTTTCAAAGTATCAGGATCGAGTTTTAGGTCGGACAGTATTTTTCTCATGTGAACTATTTGAACAAATAAATTAATTACTTCACAAACCTATCTGGAAGATTGATTCTTGTCAGCTAAGTTGCTTCTGACGGAGATCGAACTTTCATGATTTTCGTTTATAGAGTCAAATCACTTGACCGCTAGTTCAACCCATTCATAGTTGTTAAATTGATGTTGTGTACATCAATTTAGGCATGGGCATATTGCCAATCATTGGCAGTCAGTTGGCAATGCAATTGACTTGGATTTTGATTTCTAGGCCCTCTTGACGTTAAAGATGGTGTTATAACAAACTGCATTGCCAATCCTATGCTACTGGCAATATGCCCATGCCTAGTTGAATTGATGTTGTGTACCAGAGTTGCACGAATTCCGACCTCCGCCCTTTTTTGCACTCCCGACTACCGTTGAAAAAATTATACTTCCGACTTCCGCCCTTTTTCCACTTCCAACTTCCGACTTCCGTTTTGAAAAATTTTACTTCCGTGCAACTCTGTTGTGTAAATCAATTCCTTTTCATTTCTGTTGCTTCCGATGGAGATCAAACTTCTCAGAGAAGGCAACTCAGATTGGATCCAACCACATCTAGTCTGGGAAAACTGGAATCCAATCTGATTTTTCTGGATCCAATCAGAGTTGATTTTCCTGATTACTTCTAAATGCTCCAGATGTACTCAAACCTTTAGTTAACAGATTGATCATGAACAAAAGTCTGATGAAATGAATCATGATGATGTGTCATCATGGTTATAGGCCCATTTTCCATTAAAAAAACTGCTAATTGGGTCCAATTTGACAGAACTGGATCCAATCTGATAAAATCCTTGAAATAACTATAAAGCCCCGGATATTTATGTTCTTGCCGAACCCAAATAACACGATGAATCTTTGGTCAACACGAGTTTTTTGAAATATATTTCATTCCGTTTGGAAACACAACTTTGGATCCAATCAGATTTTTTCTCGATCCAATCAGAGTTGACTTCTCTGAGTTTCATGATGTACACGCTCAATGTGTAAATGCAATTGACGCTCTTAACCCCCGCTGCAACAAAAGTATGACGGTCATCATCACACGTTGAGTAAACATAAGAGGCGCGGACGGACGACCGCGCACCGCCAGCTGCCAACCGCAAAAATGATGTTTACTCACTCACAGTATGTTGTCTCGTTTATTCTCTGCAGTGTATACTCAAGTCAGTATAATCCGACATTTCCTTAGTGAATTGAAAACATGACTCTGGTAATTAGTTCGTTAATTGAACAATGTTAAGAACTGATTCAGTAGAAGAATACTTCATAAACTAGCGATAGTTATCCCAAAGTGATGTGATCATATGCATCGAGAACCTAGGTGAGAAGTGTTTTTTTTTCAACAGTGAGGATGATATCGAAAAGTTCTGTATTTAACAAAAAAGGAAAGTTTTGGGTATTCACACATAAAATTGTCGCTGAGAGCACGGAATGAAGGGTGTGGGAACTGTGAAGCCTTTTTAAAAGCTGCTCCGAGCAGGACAGTCATGCGAAAAATGAAAGTCAAATCAATGGGAGTTGCTATCTTTTAATTAACGTAGTGACTGTTATCGTAAAAAATGGAGAGTACTCAAAACAAAAAAAACATAGGTAAATGTGTATGACATCCATACCCAAGTAGAATGTTTGTGTTTGATACAGTTTCAACACAGTATAAAATTCAAATCGCCTACTTCAATCAAACTGTTTGCGGTCAGAAAAAGAGCTGTTGATAAGATAAAACGTTCGGGGAGAAAGAAAAACCCTGGGATGCGTCTATCTATTGTTTATGAAATAGCTTTTTTGTCTGCACATGAATTGTCTCTGAAAGTGAAATGTAGACATAGCTACACCTTTGCCCAGTTACGTTAATGAGATTTAGTGAGAACTTATTCTAAGTATCTAAAAATCAAATTAGTTGTATGTTGCGGAAGGTGTTATTGTGCCTCGTTTGTTAGATCGTCTTAGTGACCACGGGTTTAGCACAAAATATTTATTGAGTCCAACGTTTCGGCATCAAGCCATCATCAGGGACAGTAAGTTATCTCAAACTAGGGTAATAAAACCTTTTTCACTTCCGTCTTCCGACTTCCGTTTAAAAAATTCACTTCCAACTTCCGTTTTGAAAAATTTTACTTCCGTGCAACTCTGGTGCATACCATCGAGTTCTCCACCGTGAGTACGTCAACAACCTTGAAATACCTATCTGTTCGAAACAACAATCTTCAAATTGAAAGGTCCAACCAAAACGTCATGGGGCTGACAGGACTTAGGAACTTAACACAGTACGAAAATTTGCGTTGATGGCATCATGTAATAATCTCGAACTACAGTCTGCAGCCAGAGTTAATTTGCCTTCTTTCACCTTAGGAAAGGTTAGAAGAAAAACCTAACTGAGTCTTGAAAACACAGGTAAACTAAGATATCGAGCATTCTATGATTTTCCAAACACTCGGGATACTACAAGTTAAAACTTTTGGCGCTTTTCGCTTTCCTTCTCTTGATTTCTTTCTCCCTTTACAACCGAAAGCTCACTGATCTTTTACAAGACAGATAATAACTTTATTTTGATGATAATTGCTTGTTGACATTATAATTTTTGAGCTCCCATGAGTACAATTAGCTAACTTTGCTATTGAATTCATGTTTTTGATATTTTTCTCTCTAAATTTGTTTGACTTAAAAAAAATTTATGGCTCTAATTTCGCTATAGAACTGTGATACAATTTAATATTTTTAAAACATTTTCCATAACTTAAAAAATTCATTGTTTTAAATTGCGATTTTTGAAAAAAAAAACTCTTTCCTGATCGGACTTCCTTCTGATAGTTTGATTAATTTATTCAACTTTTTTTTGCGAAAATATATAAAAATCATTATTAACAATCTATAGGCTTCATATAAACCTTATTTTGTTTCTAGAGTGTACTAAACAAGCCCCCTCTGTTCATAGTAGTAAATCTTTCAGCCAGTTTGTCATATAATTACGCTTTTGGCGCAACGACAAAGAGGTACCGTATACCCGGGTAAAGTGGTGGATGACAAGGTCACCATGGTGTGGGCGTACACCCTCATCAATCCACCCCCCCTCCCCCTTGCACTCCTCCGACCTCACTTTCGCGCACTCACCACTTATCTGATTCGAGGAAGTTTTTGGGGCATAAGACAATAAAACCGCTTCGCAAACGCGTTGCCGACCTCCGCTTTCTTTTTCGAAAGAGTTTGTACTTTAATAAATGTTTCACTAGACATAATGAACGCTGCGGACTGTTCCCAACGATAGTTTTACCTACTTCAAACATTTTCCTGTCACGATTTTTGAATCTGGGATGGAAAAAAGGGGAAAAGTAAAATTTTTGAACTACAGTAACTGAAATTTGATCTATACTATCGATTTTCTCTGCTTACACTTTCCAACTGCGTTTGCCGCAGTGTGTGATGGTGCACTTCTGACGTGAGATCGATGGTAAATTGGGGTGTAATTTTACCTCCTGAGAGTATTCAGATGAAAGGTTGAATTTTAATTAAAAACTATTTTTTTGAATAGACCGGAGAAATCAATTGAAATAATAAAAATTTCATTCGAAGAAAAAATTATTTTCATTTCTAGGATGAAAGATGATCTTCATAAGACACTTCATCCTAGTGACCTTACGTTAGAAACTTAATAATAACCCTACTTCTTACATATTGGTTCGGGCGCGGGAGAAAGTTATTCAAAAAACTAAGAAATCTCTCTCTCTCTCTCTCTCTCTCTCTCTCTCTCTCTCTCTCTCTCTTTCTCTCTCTCTCTCTCTTTCTCTGTCTCTCTCTCTTTCTCTCTCTTTCTCCCTCTCTCTCTCCCTCTCTCTCTCCCTCTCTCTCTCTCTCTCTCTCTCTCTCTCTCTCTCTCTCTCTCTCTCTCTCTCTCTCTCTTTCTCTCTCTCTCTCTCTTCCTCTCTCTCTCTCTTTCTCTCTCTCTCCCTCTCTCTCTCCCTTTCTCTCTCTCTCTCTCTCTCTCTCTCTCTCTCTCTCTCTCTCTCTCTCTCTCTCTCTCTCTCTTCTTTCTTTTTCTCTCTCTCTCTCTCTCTCTCTCTCTCTTTCTTTCTCTCTCTCTCTCTCTCTCTCTCTCTCTCTCTTTTTTCCTTCTCAAGAACGAAAAGCGAAAAATCGATACCGTACTCAGGATTACGGTAGTCGATTGCGCTGTCACCCAAAAAAATGACATCATAAAGTTCTCGATAGAGAAAGAGACGAGCAATTTTAACGAAGTGTTCATCTGCAGTTTGACGTCATGGAAATAATCCGGAAATTAACATCTGAATCATTGTCTACTCGGTGTGAGTCATTCTACAGAAGATGCGATCGTTTGAGATTCAGAATGTTAACGATAGTGATTTTTCAGCCACAACACACGATCTTATCGCGTATGAAGTTATAATTTTGTGAATGGTGTACTTTTCGATACACCATAGTATTCTGTTTTCGGACTTCCGATTTTCAAATTTTCATGTTTCAAGTGGAATTCAAATTTTTGACCTTTCCTCACGGAAACTTTAATCTCCTTTTGACTCTGTACGAAATCTGTCGAAGTATCGATTCAAAAACTTCCGTCTTACATCTCACAATTTTCCCTTCTATTCTCCAACTTTTTAGTAGAGTTGTATAATTTGTTCAGAAGTCTCACATCTGTTTACGTTATGATTGTCTACATTCGTTTTCTGACTACAAATTTTGATCTTCACCTTCTTGCCTCCCGCAATTTGAACATTTTCTAAGTTCACGGTTTCCAATTCAAACTCTATAAACACTGTGGACTGTTCACAGGGTTAGTTTTATCTATTTTGAACATTTTTTTCCTTTATGACTGGTGACTCAGGGATAAAAAAGATAGGAAAATAAATTTTCTTGAACTACAGTAACTGAAATTTTATCTACACTATCGATGGTCCTGTCCCTTGCTTTGCTTGGCACTGTTGTTGCATTTTGGCTTAGGAACGGCCAGCCTGGTTTGTATTGGGGGGTCGACCTGATATACTACGTTGCAGCTATGCTTAAACCTCAAAAAACCCAAGCCTAACCATGTCGATTCATAAAAAAAATGGGTCGCAGTACAAAAGTTTTCCAGTACTACAAAAAGTTTGTCTTTACACCTTTCAACTGGGTTTCACCGCGGTGTGTATAAATCTTGTAAAGTGCAGCTCCAGACAATGCAAGATTCAAGACTTTTTTGAGCCCCCACTCTATTTTTTTGAAACACCGTGTGTTACATTATGTGTAACTCTTGAGTGCTGGATGATAGCACAATTTGATCTCAGTGATAGTCAGGTTGTGTAAAGAAGACTGGCCGTTCATAGCACACTCACACACACTCACACACATACTTCGTCCAGAGGGCGCGTTATATGAAAGTGTTGTTTCGTGGTGGAAAGAAGCAGCGCTCTTGCAGTCGCTCACCCACCACTCAGACACTCACCGACGTTGACTGATTGATCGTCGGCCCGAGACATCACGCGAGTGAGAGACGGCCCAGAGATACCGTACCATCTTCCGGTGGGGCGTGGCCAAGCGCTCATTGGCCCATGGACGTTGGTAGTGGGCAGGCGGCGGGAGAGTACAAGTCTCGCAGAGACGCAGACATTTGTGGGAGGGGCGAAAATGGGCTGCAAAGGATTCAGAGGACATAACACATACTGTGGCGCACAAACAGCCCTCACTCTCTTCCCCTCGCCTCACACCGCTCCCTATATATTTTTCTCGTGGACGTTAGCAGCCGCTTGTTTTCATATTTTCCACATCGTACATTATTTCATAGACATCATCCAACCCATTCCCATCTATCTATCCAATTTGCTAGTCTTTTTTGAATTATTTTTTTTAGTTAGTTACACGTTTCTCTCAATGATTCCGTGAAAAATGAACACCTTTTTCGCATCGAATGACCCTTTTCCACTCACATAGCACTATCTCAAGCGGTTTTTCTCGTGCGTTATCTGTCGATGAGAGTGTCTGAACCTCTCACTCTCACACTCTCTCGCCTTCCCTCCCCCTCCCCCTCTTCCCTCACTTCACTTTTTACCGTATCCTCGACAGTATCGATTGGCATGATGTCTTGCGCCATTCTCTCGCCCTCAGGGGGAGAGACTCTCTGCAACTCGACTGCTCTCTCAATGTTTACTCGCTATGTCTGCGTCTCTCCAGCCTTCAACACGCTCTCCCCTCTCCTCAGACTGCGGCCAACGGGCTAATGATGATAATAATTTCAGGCACGTTGCTCATATGACAAAGAAAACACCACCAAACATGGTGAACCGATCCACCAAAGCAGACACAACTGCGGTGTCAACAACAGAGGCGAGAGAGAAGGTGAGTCGTCCTCTTTTTTTTCCAACTCTCTCCGTTCCCAATCTCTTTCTTCCACACCACAAACACACACAAGTCAGCCTGCACTCTCCTTTTTCGTCTGCATCTCTGCTCTCTCCACCCCCACCATCTCTCTCTGCCTCGTTCACATTCGTAGATTGGTTTATTTGCCCGGCAACAGTATGTGTATTATATCAGATGGGCAAAGAATGGTGTTTATGAAACCATTTTTTGGGGTGGAGAATGGTGAATGACGGAAGTTGGAGAGGCTAGAAGTTTCTGAAGAAGGGAAAAGTTCTGCAATTACAGAAAATTTGTCAGAAATTTAATTTAGTTGTTATTTTTGATTTGAAAACTCATTTTTCTTTTTTTCGAAATAAATTTTTTGAAATTTGAATTCAAGTATAAATTGAGTATTAATTGAAAAGCTCGAATGCAGAACTATATTCAATTCAGAGTTAATTTGATTATAATTTTGATGAAACCCAAAAAATTGATAATAATGTTAAATTTGAGAATTATCTAATTTTTTACTCCCGTAAATTTTCTTAAAGTGTAAGAAATTGTGACACCCCATACGAAGTTGATGAAACCCAAACAACGGTCCGGAGAGAAATGAACATAATTTCAGAGAGATACATTTTGCAAGATTTGCATGCACACCATGCTCTTTCCATCGTCAAGCGATTGCTGTCGAGACAAACGTAAGTTTTTGTCACGACCCACAGAGTTAAAGACAAAAGTGAGCTGGCCATCTTTCCATGAAACGGACAAGTTCTGAACAATATGGGTTACCCAGATTCCAACAAGCGACACCATCGTGGTGAACTTTTAACAGTGTGCTCTTGCGATATTGTTGAAGTATTCTCGACCGTGACGCATAGGCGACGCATACAAATTGTCCCATGAGTCATCATTGTATACATTGCTCTATTCGTTTGGTGAAGGAAGGTTTCGATAAAATTGGAATGGTCAAAAACAATATTTTACAGTAATTTCAAAAATATGAAATTTTCAAACTCAATCAAAATAACTTCATAATATTTATGAGACAATTAAATTCAAAATAATTATTTCTATCGACTTTTCTATTCAGGTATCTAAACAAAATTTCGAGAAAAGCAGTGCCTCAGTGTCCGTAACATCTTTTGTCGCGGGAGTTTCCAGAATTCTGTAAGAGACACACCGCGGCAAACGCAGTTGAAAAGTGTAAGCAAAGCAAATCGATAGAGTAGATCAAATTTCAGTTTCTGTAGTTCAAAAATTTTACTTTTCCCTATTTTTTCATCCCAGATTCAAAAATCGTAACGGGAAAAATGTTGGAAGTAGGTAAAACTATCGTTGGGAACAGTCCGCAACGTTCATTATGTCTAGTGAAACATTTATTAAAGTACAAACTCTTTCGAAAATGAAAGCGGAGGCCCGCAAAGCGGTTGCGAAGCGGCTTTATTGTCTTATTCCTTTGCCGAGGAGTGAGAAATGACAATTTTTCACGAGAATAACTATGATTTTTTTTCAGTCGCCTGCGAACTATGCATCTACGACAACATCAGACATCGAAAAGTGTGCAAATTTTGCACGCTGAAACTGGAGTACGAGCAGGTCGCACGCTGCAAAGAGATGCGTCAACAGATTCACTCTGAATGGCCGGAAATCTTCTTCAAAGAAGTCGCACATGAAGTTCAATATGCTCCACACAAGCTGACTAATGGTTATAGAGCGTTAGTTTTCTCTCTCTATCACTCTCTCTCTTTCTCTTTCTCTCTCTATCTCTCTCTCTCTCTTTCTCTCTCTCTCGTTTCTCTCTTCCATCTTTCTCTCTCTCTCTCTTTCTCTCTCTCTCTCTCTCTCTCTCTCTCTCTCTCTCTCTCTCTCTCTCTCTCTCTCTCTCTCTCTCTCTCTCTCTCTATCTCTCTCTCTCTATCTCTCTCTCTCTCTCTCTCTCTCTCTCTCTCTCTCTCTCTCTTTTTTCTCTCTCTTTCTCTCTCTATCACTCTCTCTCTCTTTCTCTCTCTCTCGTTTTCTCTCTTCCATCTTTCTCTCTCTCGTTTTCTCTCTTCCATCTCTCTCTCTCTCTCTCTCTCTCTCTCTCTCTATCTTTCAAGTACCTCAAACTTGGGTAATTAAACCGATTGAAGTTATTCCCTTAATTTCAGAGAACTCAACACATACGCAAACAAACTGCTCGATGACAATTTTGTGATCACCATCAGGGTCAACTACTTTAACCCTTACTATCAGCCGGTGAGGTTTTTCAGATAAAGGTAGATCAAAAAATACCTTACATTTTATTAACAAAGCGGATTTCACTCAGTTTTTACGTTATACTTCACTGAATATCAACATTCAGGAGTTTCTAAAAAAGGTCAAAGAGATAAGAGAAATCAAGATCACTCCGTCAACGTCGAGCGGTGAATCTAATATTGATTTTTACGATGGTAACACAGACCAAGAAGCCGATGGTGAACCAGGAGCGAAAAAGGTTTGTCTAACTCTCTGATTGCTCTCTCTCACCCTCTCTCTCTTCCTCTCTCTCTCTCTCTCTCTTCCCCCATCTCTCTCCCCGTCTCTCTCACTCTCTCTCTCTCTCTTTCTCTCTCTCACCCTTTCTATCTCTATTTTTCTCATTCTTCAATTAACATTACAGTAAGGTAAAAATTTATTCGCGAGTTATTCTGTCACTTCCCCGGCCCGAATTCTTCGTAACCGTCATCCATCTTCAGTTTTCCGTTGGGCTGAAATTTCAGTCTATTCAGATGTAATTGGACTAGACATTTAAGCAACCCAACCTGACGGCAAATTCTATTGTTCACTCTAGTCGAATGCCTATTTAATTTCCAAGCTAGAGCTCATAACAACTTTGAATTTGACAAATCTCTTTTGTAAGACAAAGAAACATAATCAACGCATCCCCAGTTTTGACTCTTTTTATTAGAGAGAGAAAAAATATCACTTTATCGCTTGCCTCTGCGACAATGTCAGTCGGTGGCTGCTGGGCTGAACTTCCGGAGAGCTGAACGACGCTTGCCGGAGCCTTGACAGTCTTGTCCTTGTCGTTGGTCACCTTGTCTTTGGACCCCTTTCCTACTTGCTCCTTGAGGCCTTTCTTAGCGCCGGTTTCATCTTCTGAAAGGCTTATCTGCCCCTTGATACAAAACGAAGAATGTCGATTCCGCGCAGCACGGCGCGGACTGAAAAGCTTGGCGTTTCCAGGTTACCATAAGCTTTACAACGATGCTCAGTATCTCTCTAGCCGACACCTATGAGCTGAAAAACGGCGTTGGAAACAGGTTCTCAAAGATCAATAGATAATGATGCAGGATTTACGAAGGGGCGGGGTATGTGCTTGCTGCTTATTGGTCGCCTCCCCTCGCTGCTTGATCCAACACTTTTCTACTGTGCTTAGCGCGGTGTATGATGACTTTGATAATTTATGCCCATTTTCCGTAGTTTCTAAGCCATTGAATGAAAAAATTCCATTTCAAAAAAACCAAACAAACGTGATAAACAAAATTCCACGTGAAAACGTGAATGATCTAACCTGAGGTGTGCCTGAAAATTGGTTTAAAAAAATAAAAAAGTAATCAATATTACGTCTCCTCCTTTGATTTTGAACCATCCTTCGACTTGAGTGTGGCATCTTTTGACTTTCCAATTTTTTTCCTAAATATCCATTTTGTCGATTTTTCCTAATCAGATTTAACAACGTTTTTCTCTTGCTGACTTTCTTTCCCTTGTTATTTGTCACCTCCTTGTTATTAGTTTCTTTTTTAACTTTTGGATCCGGAACACCTAGAAGTTATCTGTTACCATCTGATCTCTCTCGTTTTTCTCTCTCTCTCTTTCTCTCTCTCTCTCTATCTCTCTCTCTCTCTCTCCCTCTCTCTCTCTCTCTCTCTCTCTCTCTTTTTTCTTTCTCTCTCTCTCTCTCTCTCTCTCTCTCTCTCTCTTCTTTTTCAAGAATGTAACTCACCCATTCTGGCGTTTCAAAACTGAACAAAATATGTTAAACGATTTATTTTGTAAAATGATTTACTCCCAATGCATGAGACCTCATTTCATCACGTTTTTTTTTAATTCGAAGAAGTATTAATTTTTTTCTCCTCGCTCTCTCTCTCTCTCTCTCTATCTCTATCTCTCTATCTCTTTCTTTAAATGTCTCTTTCAGATACGCCCAACGTTTATTTGGTCGAGAAAGTTCAAACTGCCCGTATCTACGAAAATTGGTCAATTCCGGAGATTCTTGAGTAGAAAATTTGTTCTCCGCAAAGAATTCGTCATCGTCTTCTATCAGGGATACTTGGTGAGTACTGCAAGAATAGGAGAGAGAGAGAGAGAGAGAGAGAGAGAGAGAGAGAGAGAGAGAGAGAGAGAGAGAAAGAGAAAGAGAAAGAGAGAGAGAAAGAGAGAGAGAGAGAAAGAGAGAGAGAGAGAGAGAGAGAGAGAGAGAGAGAGAGAGAGAGATGAAAAAGTATATTTGCAGGAGCTCGACGACAGGGCAACCGTCCGCAACTTGGTTACTGACTATGATTACCCAAGAATCCATGGCATCAACCTGCCGTTCACGATGTTTCTGAAAGTAGACAGGGAAGCTGATCGACTCGAAGCAGAAGCTGCTGCATACGGTGCCCAGAACATGTACGACGGCATGGACCAAAACGATCTCCAACCGGAATTCGTCGATGACAACTTTGAGACGGACTACGATGACAATTACGATAACAGCTACGACAATGGTAACGCTGAACAGCCCCACGAACAAGAGCAGGACCAGGAACAGTATTATGCGGATCAAGACGTCACTGAAGACGAACCCATGGAGATGGGTGCTGACCAGCCAATGGAAGACTACGATATCCAGGAAGATGCACCTGCACCGAATGCACACGAAGGCTCGTCCACGACAACAGATGCAGATCGCATGGATGATGTGATCATTGACGCTGTTATTGAAGCTCAACCAGTCAGCAAACCAACAGAAGAAGTCGAAGAGGAAGGGATGCCATGTTTGGCCAGAGAAGACCCGCTGGACAGCGAGCTAGTGGTGAGTCAATCGTGCTCTGATGATAAATTTTGATTTTGAATACGACACTCGAGAATTTTTTTTAATTGGAATAATGTGGAAACGTCGAAAATGAATTTTTTCATAAATATTCATTACTGAAAACGTTTCGATTATTTTTTGTTTTTTTTCGTTCCAGAAAAATGGGTGTGTTTATGTAGAATAGTTTTGATTATGGAGCACATAGCTTTCTCTACCTGTAAAAAAATGTGGCCTCCGTAAATCGGTTACTTAGTACTGTAGCAGTTTCGCCTTTTTTTAAAATATATAATAACTTTATTCATGTAGAAAAACAAAGTTTATAAGCTCCATGACGACCAGCAATAGCCGCCGTGAGCACAAATAATGGGCGTGGGAACCGTAGGAGAACCTTTTGAAAAAAGCTGCTCCGGTCAGAACAGTTGTGCAATTTTTTGCAAAAAAAACATTGAAACACAAGAACGAATAAGTGATGCGCCTTTAATTTCAATGAACTGTAAGTAAGAATAATAATTTAAATCCACAAAGATCTAACTGTTCGTTGTGAGAGTTACCGTACTCATTCTGCAAAATTGAGATTAGAGCGCGTTTGAAAACGGCTATGCTTCTAGCGATATATGTGTGGAGATTACAAAAGAGTGATTTTTTGAAAAAAAAATTAGAGTAGTTTCTTTCTGGCTCTTAAAAAGGCAAATCAAATCTTCTTTTGAAGTGAAGATTTCATTTACAAAAATAGTTTTCAGGCCGAAATTGCGACGAGATGCGCAGGTTCACACGGGGATGTTGCACCGTCCGCGGCTGCGACCTGCGACCAGCCGATAGCACCACCCAACATGCCATTTGGTCCACAGCAATTTCCAGTCGGTACAATGCCCGGAATGCAGTACAATCCATCGATTCCACTTGTGGTCATGCCACACGGCTTTCCACAGTACATGCCACCTCCGAACCATCCAGCACACGCCGCTTTCATGCAGCAAGTACAGAATATGCATCAACAATATGCGATGTTCCACCTGCAGAAACATCATCAGATGCAGCAGCAACAGCAAAAGTTGCAACAACAACAACAGCAACAGCAACAACACATGAAGCAGCAGCAAAAAATGCAGAAACAACATCAGACACAGAGAAGATCCATGGAGACACCAAATGGAACACCGACGTCAAATGGCCCTTCGCCGATCACGCAGCGAGTACCGCAGAACACGCCGACGACACCGAGACCAATGCCGAATATACCACGCCCGAACGAGTCAACGTCCACGCCGAGACAGACTCCGATCACGTCACCGGTGTCATCATCGACGATGTCGTCGGCAGCGCCATCGACCTCGAAGTTTACCCCACCGCAGCAAAAACCTCCACAACAGTCGTCGTCGTCGTTAAGCGAACAGGTGAGAGAGAGAGAGAGAGAAAGAGAGAGAGAGAGAGAGAGAGAGAGAGAGAGA
The DNA here is from genome assembly GCA_963978915.1 of Caenorhabditis parvicauda. Lineage (NCBI taxonomy): Eukaryota > Metazoa > Nematoda > Chromadorea > Rhabditida > Rhabditidae > Caenorhabditis > Caenorhabditis parvicauda. The sequence continues at coordinate 15,509,294 of OZ022252.1, forward strand.
GAGAGAGAGAGAGAGAGAAAGAGAGAGAGAAAGAGAGAGAGAGAGAGAGAGAGAGAGAGAGAGAGAGAGAGAGAGAGAGAGAGAGAGAAAGAAAGAAGAATCATAATAACAAATAATGTTTCAGGCAGGACCGAAAGTCATCTACTCGACCAGTGCCGGCACCTACAAGGGACCGATTGATGCTCGTCTTTTCAACCAGCTTCTCCAAGCTTCCAAAGAGCACGGCCTAACGTATGATCAATTTTTGATCGAGGCTGGATTCGACGGTCAACAACAGGTTCCACACTATCCTGGTCAACAAATGTCCCAAGAAGAAATATACTACCAGAAAATAATGGCGAAACAAAAGAAAGAACACGACGATGAGAAGAGACGGCAAAGAGAAGCCTGGAATAAACAACAGGAAGCGAGGAAAAATGCGGAACTCGCAGCTTCTCGGGGAGAAGAAGTAGCTGTCAATTCAGAAGCTCCTTCAGGTCCTTCGCCAGTTCCACATGCGGGACCATCAGAAGCACCCGTCCTAGTTGCGGAATCGACAGAACGATCACCAGCGACTATTGTTGGCTCACCCGCAGGACTATCTTCTCAAGCACCACCCCTTTCTGCAGAGGCTGGATTAGCACAAGTCCCAGCAGCGTCGACGCCAGTTACAGGAGTATCGCCAGCGAAGATTGCAAGGCTATTGCCAGTACCAACAGTGGGTGGGTCACCAGCAGGACGATCACCGACCTCTTGGGTCTTGGGACAACGTCTAGTCCCGACGGGTCTGACGCTTGTCCCAACAGCATCGTCAGCACAAGTTGCAGGTGCTACGCCGACGCTGGCTGTAAGAAGATCTCCAGCTACAGTATCTCTGCCGGATATTGTCATGAGATCAGCACCGGTGACAGTAGCTCAACCACCATCAGCTCAAGTTGCAGGAGGATCACCTGTGATTGTCACGAGACCGGCTCCGTCAGCGGCAGTATCAGGACCACCAGCACAGCTTGTAGGAGTGTCACTAACGCCAACTTTGGCAAGATCGCCTGCTGTCACCAGACCGTCGCCTGCGCCATCTGCTGGAGCGGCAGCAGGAACACCAACACATCTTGTAGGAGTGTCACTGACGCCAACTTTGGCAAGATCGCCTGCTATCGCTAGGCCATCGCCTGCACCATCAGCTGGAGCATCATCAGCGACAGTAGGTCGACCATCACCAGCTCCAAGTGCAGCAGCCGCAGCAGCAAGACCACCATCACAACTTGTGGGAGTCTCACTGACTCCGACTTTGGCAAGATCGCCTGCAATCGGTAGGCCATCTCCCGCGCCATCAGCTGGAGCATCGACAACGTTAGTCCCGGTCACAGGTGTATCGCCAGCACAAGTTGAAGGAGCATCAACGGCTCCAGTTGCTGCAGCCGCATCGCCAGCGACAGTAGGACGATCATCACTAACTGCAGCAGCAGCACCTAGAGCAGTAGCAACAAAAACGCAAGTACAAGTTGCAGGAGCATCAGAAGCAGTAGCTGGAGTATCGCCAGCGAAGAAAGCAAGACTGTCGTCACCGTCGGCCGCAGTCCCTGTGTCAAGAGTGGGGACATCACCATTGCTGGCAGTAGGAAGGTCTGCAGCAGTAGAACCGGGACCATCCCCAACTCCGATGGAAGGAGTATCACCACCGAAGAAAGCAAGAATCTCTCCAGAACAAGCAGTTGGACCGTCAGCTCGACC
>OZ022252.1:15516003-15565451 GCA_963978915.1 Caenorhabditis parvicauda
TTTCAACGATTTAATTGCTGAGTCAGCTTTTTAAGCGCCTCCTAAATGATGTAAATCACGCCCGGCCGCCGCGGCCGGCACGGCCGGGCCGGCCGGGGGCGGCCGTAGCTTCAATTTACTGGCCGACAGTGATAAAAATGTGTTTTTCTTCGTTTTCCAACATGATTGAGTCTGATTCCATCAAAAATTCCAAGTAGTATTGCACGTAGAGCTTCGCGGCCGACCCCGGCCACCCCGGCCGGGCCGGCCGGGACGGCCGGAGACGGCTAGAGCTTCAATTTACTTTTCGAAAGTGATGAAAATACTTTTACCTACGTTTTCCTATATGACGGAATCTTATTTCATACAGATTTCGAATTATCTTTGCATGTAGATTGTGGCGGCTGGTTCCGGCCACCCCGGCCGGAGCGGCCGGGGTGGCCGCGACAGTGTAAGAAGCTCCGAGGAGGTCGCAGGACCAAAAAAGTTGATTAACTTTCTTCCTTGAACATAAGAGATACACTATACACCAATAAATTTGATGATTCCCATTCCTATGCCCAAACGACCGTTTCGACCACACTCAATTTTTTTGATCTACCCCGAAAATAGCACAACCTACAGTAACAAAAATTATTATTTTTTTTCAGAGAATTTCATTTTTAGATATTTTACTTCTCTTCTCGTTTCAGTTCACTCTTGTTTGTAGTTTTTACCAATTGAATAATCATATCAGTCAAATTCGTGGCTCTTGAAGGTCGTATATCACCCTTGGCCGTCCCGGCCGGCCCGGCCGGAGTGGCCGGGATCGGCCGCAGCGGTCTACGTGCAAAACTACTTCGAATTTTTTATGGAATCGGTCTTAGTCATGTTGGAAAACTAAGAAAAAAACATTTTCATTGCTTTCGAAAAGTAAATTGAAGCTCTAGCCGCCTCCGGCCGTCCCGGCCGGCCCGGCCGGGGTGGCCGGGGTCGGCCGCGGAGCTCTACGTGCAATACTACTTGGAATTTTTGATGGAATCAGACTTATTCATGTTCGAAAACCAAGAAAAAAACATTTCTATCACTGTCGGTCAGTAAATTGAAGCTACGGCCGCCCCCGGCCAACCCGGCCGTCCCGGCCGCGGCGGCCGGGCGGGATTTACAACTTTTGAGAGCCATTCAAAAGACTTATATGACTATTAAATTTAACTCGAATGTTTATTAACAGTAATAAACAAAGAAGACCAGACCAGTGCCAGCAATAGCACGGGTAGCTGGTTATCATAAATCGTGATAGGAGACAATTTCTAAGCATAAAATGGCTATTAATTAATATGACGCATATCTGGTGTGACTTCAGTGTTCTTGAGTTGTTTTTTGGTGAGTGTACAAAGATCGGCTCGCTTCTCGCAGTAATATTGGTGATGTGGTCACATGGTTCGAAGATCAGTCCGTCAGTCAGCACGTGTAAGCTCGGCTTGCTTCTCACAGCAACGTCGGTGATGTAGTGACGTGGTTCCAAGGTCGATCCGTTAGCCAGTCAGTTAAGCCATTTCGTCAGTCAGCCAGATAGGTGAAATTAAACAAGATTAGTACATAACTTGAAGAAAAAAAAAAGATGATTTTAGAGTGACTGAGTGATGCAAAATGAAACAAGATGTATTATTTTACAAGAGAGATGGCGGAATTTCTTGAAAGAGCAGTGAGTTTGGAACCGTATTTATTATTTTTTTCATTTCTCTCAGTTTGGTATCAGCGGAAAATAGGTGACAAATACGATTCCAAATAGGTGCAGTGTATAAAAGAAAAGGACTTTGGCAATGTACTTTTAGGAGAACAGTCCAAGGACGGCGATTAGAATTGCCAAAATTCACTTCGTTGTTCAAGTTAGGATAATAGGACTTTTCTAATAAGAATTTTGAGAAGGTTAGTAAAACAAATTGATAGATTAGACAAACTAGAGCTATTTCACAAGAAAAAAAGTGAAATTCCTGACAAGTCAAAAAAAAATGACTTTTAAAAATCGAAAAATAAAAAAGTATAAAAGTTGACCCAAAAAGCTGTCGAATTAAGTGAGGTGTTCATAAACGGTATCCTGATATGTTTGATTCACATTCTGGCCAAAATTTTATTTGCGGCCAACCGGCAGCCTGAAGCCGGCCGCGGCCGGCCGCGGCCGGCCTGGGCCGCGAGTGTCCCGGCCGCAGCCGGCCGTGGCCGCAAGTATCCCGGCCGCCGGCCAAATTTTAGAAAAACGTGGGAACATGATTTATTTGATGTTATAGCTACTAAAATCTGAAAAACAAAGACACTACGGTCTGGCCGCGTGATCGATATCATTTGGCCGCAGGCGGCCGGCGGCCGGTAAAACCGGAACCCTGTGTGGAATAAACGGGGACTTACCTGGTCGGTAACTTTCTCGAAGGGAAATACAGTATGACGTTACTGTAGATATCATGTACAGTCCTATAGGCCTAGACTTCGTTTTTTTGTCACAGCAAGCTTTGCTCGCACGCGCTCATCTATTTTCGTATAGAGAAAACTAGACAAATTTGAAACTGTCCACAGTGGGAAAACAGTCAGGACAGGAACATTCAACAATAGTGAAAGTTTTTGTGGTCAAAATTCTCTTCGATAAATTTTTAGTAAAGAGATCAAAACACATTCATGTAGTGGTGAAATCAATGAAATCGACACCTATCTACATGCAGATGATACGGTATCTCGCAGTACGTCATGATCATTCCCAGTCATTATTGTTAGACCTAAATAGACAAGTGTAGAAATTATTTCGCCAACTGAGAATTCTTTTGTCTTCTAAAATTGGGAGTTATCGATTGAGGAAGCCAATTTTCTGAATCAAGTTCAGTACCGTACACCAACACTACGGTAACATGATGTTGCGGCGCGTCACTTTTTTATGTCCTTATAGGACTCCCGATGGATAAACCTCAAGACAAGGATCACAATAGTTTATTTATGCAGCATTAGAACATGGATCTCATTACTGAATCAGGGATCTCATTCTTGTGATCATTCATCTGGGCCCTTGCTTCGTATGTTGCGATCGCGATCTGAAGGAAATTCATCATGTTTCGAAAAGAACTGTATAGTTCATGCTGCTGGTCACAAACTGATCTTGACCGTTATTCTGGCCAGGAATTGAGTTCTAGCCAGAGTTGTTAAGCAGGTCAAATAATGATCTTTTCCTTGTAGCACACTGCGGCAAACGCGGTGGAAAAGTGTAAGCAAAGAAAGTCGATAGAGTAGATCAAATTTTAGTTACTGTAGTTCAAAAATTCTACTTTTCCTACTTTTTTCCGTCTCAGATTCACAAATCGTGACGTAAAATTTTTTGAAATAGGTAAAACTATCGTTGGGAACAGTCCGCAACGTTCATTATGTCGAGTGAAACATTTATTAAAGTACAAACACTTTCGGAAAAGAAAGCGGAGGTCGGCAAAGCGGTTTCATTGTCTTATACCTTTGCCTAGGTGCGTGTAGTAAATTTTTTCTCTGGAAATTGAAAATCGACAAAGTCCAGGTAAATCCAGGCCAGATTTGGCGAACCGAGTAAAACCGGGAAATCTCTAGTTTTTCCAGGTACGCCAGATTAATCCTGGTAAATCCATACCAGAATAGGTAAAATTCTGGCCAGATATGGTAAATCCATGCTAGATCAGGTAAAATCCTGGCCGGTTCTGCTAAATTCAGGCCAGATTAGTTAAAACTTTGTCGATTCTCAATTTCCAGAGTGCACGACATTCCATTTAAAAATTACTTCATCCCAATAACATTAAGAGTCAATTCATGTTGAGAGAATGTTGAGTTCTATTGCACATAGCTTCCTCTACCTGTAAAAAAGTCTGGCCTCCGTAAATCGGGTACTCAGTACCGTAGCAGTTTCGCCTTGAAATACAAGAACGATTTACGTAATGAGCCTTTGATTTCAATGGACTGAAAGTAAGAATAATAATAATCTAAATCCACAACGACAATATAGAATTTTGATAATTTAGGGAAAAATTCATATTGTTTACGGTGGCTCTCTATGGAAGTTCGCTGCTAGAAACTAATTTTCACCTAGAAATAGGAAATTTGTTTTTGCTCTTGAATTTCCAATTTCCACACAATCAATTACCAAAATGTTCCACTTGGGAATATTATAAAACTCTCTTCGAGGACACATAAATCTCGCTGCCGCCAAAGACATCACATCAACTCTAACGATGATGGAACTGCTCCCATTTTTCTTGTCTTTTTTAATGTTCTCGTCACTTTTTTCCATGCACTAAAAGATGTCGCCAGGTTTTTCAGAACTTTATCAAATAGTGTCCAAGAAGAAAAGAGACAAAAACATAGAATCAAATTGTATGTAACTCTAAGCAATCAGAGACCCTATCGTTATTTTATTGAAAAGTCAAAAAACAACTTTTGGAGACAATCCGTAGTAGTTTTTGCTGGTGTATATCCAATTTGTCTGATTTTGACGGACTGTCATCAAACTGATTTCTTCAATAAAAATGATAATGAAGTTCATATGGCATTTAGGAAAACACGGACACCGCGGCAGACCACGGACGGCAAACCACCTCTTTTTCTAGGCTTAGGTAAGGTTGGGACCCCAATTTTTTGTGGATCCTCATCAGCACTATTTTTAGGCTCAGCTTATTTTCAAACAGGGGGTCCCAACCTTACCTAAGCCTAGAAAAAAAGCTGGTCTGCCCGTGTCCGTGGTCTGCCGCGGTGTCCGTGTTTGCCTAAATGCCAGTTCATATGTATCTCCGTTACGACACATTCTACTTTGTGAACTGGTTAGAAACCTATAGCTAATCGATACTCACAATATCTCCGAAGAATAGATCGGCCATAACGAGACCCACTTACATTCTTAATTACCGTACTCCAAAACCGTCGTCGCTTAATTAACATGTCGCGCGTTCCATGGGGGAGGGAGAGAGTGTGCGAGATGAAGAGAGACGCAGAGTCTCTTGATCTTACCGACTATCTACCGTACTTCTTTACGACGTCAAGGCTGTTCGGTAATAATCTTGAAAACGAGAAGATGGAACATTTTCGGCGATAGAAGTCATTTTTTCAGAGAAAGGGGACTACGTCGTTTTTCTTTATTAAGAAAGAAAAAACTTGAAATTTCAATTTTATTTGAACTCGGGATATCTTTAGATATTTGGTAAATTTATTTACCAACACTTTTGTGAGTTTTTTCTGCTCAGGAAAATCTTTTTCGAGAGTCCTAATTATCTTTCACTAAAATCGGTTTTTTTCTTCTCAAAAATAAATATCACTAATGTTTGACAATATCGGTCGATAATTTTCATTAGTTTTCAGTAAATAATCAGACCTGACTTGTACTGGTAAAGGAATAAGCTCAGACCAATAAGTACTACAGCTGAGCTCTGTATCAGTTTACTGAGAATTTGCGAGCTTTGACACCGGTACGTCAACATACTGTCGCTTTTTGTTAGGTTGTATCAAATCGCCACAGAAAGGCGACGCACACCGCGGCAAACGCAGTTGAAGAGTGTAAGCAAAGGAAATCGATAGAGTAGATCAAACTTCAGTTACTGTAGTTCAAAAAATTTTACCTTCCCTACTTTTTTTCGTCCTAGATTCACAAATCGTAACGTAAATGTTTGAAGTATGTGAAAATTTCGTTGGTTGGAAACAGTCCGCAAAGTTCAATATGTCTAGTGAAACATTTTTGAAGTACAAACACTTTCGAAAATGAAAGCGGAGGTCAGCATAGCGGTTGCGACGCGGTTATATTGTCTTACGCCTTTGCCGAGGTGTGCGACGTAACGACGAGGATGTTATAATGAAGATGGATGCCACTATCGTTCATCACAACACATCATATTCGTTTGCCAATATCATCGTTGCATTTATGTAACGCCAAAACTTTGGGTGGAGCGGCATTGGACCGCAAACGGGCGACTATCGTCCCGGACACCCGTTCCATCCATTCGGGCGAAAGATGAACTGCGGAAGGACTGGCATTGAACTAAAATTGGCCGACAGATGTCCGGGACGGTAGTCTTCCATTTAAGGTCCGATGCCGGTCCACCCAAAGTTTTGGAGTAATGTCTCCTTCTTCTTCTTCTTTTAATATGGTTTAGGGGCACTTTGTTCTTATGTACCTTGTGTATCCTACCTTAGCGTCCTCAACTGATGATATTTCGAGATTTTCTCTGTCTTCCATCAAAACTATGTTTCTAGTTTGCTCGATACTGCTTCACAAGCTCGATATATTATAGACTTTTATAATACTCTGGCAACGAAATTCAGTAGTTTTCAAAGTGGAATGGTCTTTTTCGAGGCTTTTTGAAAACTATCCGAAAATCCCTGAAAACCACCCGAGAATCACTGAAAACAACCGACAATTGGTATTACAACGAATTCAATAGTTTTCACAAATTTTTCGTTAATTTTCAAGCCACTGTTCACAATGGAAGTAACAAAAGCTTCATGCCACGAGCAATTTCGAACTCGCAACACGGGCGCGGCGGGCGACATCGTTGCCAACTGCGCCACCTCGCACGCGGTTCGAGCCTGATTGGGAAAGTACGGGATAGTTCATACCCTTCCGCCGCGGGCACTCACACCACACACTCATCGAATTTAAAGGCGCATGCATACATGCCATAAGGGTCTCGAAGATTTCTACAGTATCTCACTTTTCATTTTTTATATTTTTATTCTTTTCATTTTTTCGTTTTTTCTTCTTCCATTTCTTTGTTTCTTTTTTCGATTCTCGAATAATTTCGATGTCTCATGTTTCAGTGTCAACGAGCAGTACCTCAACGACGTGTTCAGCACCGTTGGTGACATTGCTAGAACCGACTGTGGACCAAAAATCAAGTTCTACACTGACAGAGAAACCAGACAGCCGAAGGTGATATTTGATTTTAATTTTGAAAAAAAAACAATTTTGATTAATGGTTAGAATTACAAACTCATTTTTCAGGGAGAATGCATGATCACGTTTGTGGACGCCGACACTGCACATAAGTGTATCGAGATTTACAATGGTCAACCATTCCCAGGACACGATCGTCCAATGAACATTTCCATTGCCAAATTTAAGGTTTGTTGAATTTACACTGGATCACATTGAATTTCTACCTTTCAGCCAAATGACGGTTTCTCGCGTGGTGGCTTCGGAGGCCGCGGAGGAGGCTCTGGTGGACGCGGCGATGGTCATGGTGGATTCGACCGCGGAGGTCATGACGGTGGATTCGCTGGAGGCCGAGGAGTTCGGCGGTTGGGCGGTGGAAGAGGCGGTGGCCATGGAGCATTTATTGATGGTGAGTTTACACAATACCAGCAAAGTTCTAATGATTATCATTGTAGGAGATCGTGGACGTGGAGGATTCAGCGAACCGGGACCATACCACTATTTCAACGAACCGGGACCATACCACTATTTTCACGAACCGGGACCATACCACTATTTCCACGAACCGGGACCATACCACTATTTCACCATTCTATTTTTTTTGTAAAAGTAGAATAAATTTGTTTAGACAGAAGTCTGTTCCTGTTTTGAATTAGGGGGGGGGGGGAACTGCAATTTCGGGGGGAGCTAAATTTTGAAGCAAAAAACCCGCTGAAAACGGTAATAATCCTTTCGTTTTCAGTAATTCTCGAACTGTTTTCCAATAAATTTCAATTGTTTACGGGTAAAATTCAGTAGTTTCTCGCTAATTTTCAGCGATTCAGCTATTTTCAGAAAATTTTCGGTGGTTTTCACTCAGAATTACCGAAAAACTGCCATTTACCAATTAAAATTAGTGAAAACGACCGAAAATTTTCTGAAAACTATCAAAAAATTACCGAAAAACCACTGAATTTCGTTACCAGAGTATTTCTGTGAGACACAAATTTTGATACCAGTCATTTTTCATTTAACGACCAACTAAAATTATCAACACAACTGACAGGCCTTTCTAGCATGCGTTTCACCACAAAATTGTCCCACTGATAGAGCACGCATAACATGGAGAGGTGCGACGACCAGTCAGTTGGGGGCACTTGTAGTGAATAGCTAGCGGCAATCGGCACGCTGGGATGGCCGAGTGGTCTAAGGCGCCAGACTCAAGAGATTCTCTTGTCTCGAGTTCGAGACTTCTGGGCGTTCTGGTACTCGTATGGGTGCGTGGGTTCGAATCCCACTTCCAGCAGATGTTTTGCTCGTAGTTGAAGCGAAAAAATATGTTCACTTTCTTTGATTGTTTTGCTGATTTTCTTTTCTTTTTAGAGACTCACTCTTTGTCTAAAGTCGTGCTGGAATTCGCCTCTTAAACCAATATAGTACACCTTGGACTCGTCTGCTCCAAAGTTTCTGGACACCAAAATGGATAGATGGTGAAGATTTCCAAACTTGTTCGCCTTCAGTGGGTAGTCCACAACACCTTGAGGTTGAAATAGATTTGTCTAGGATACTTCCTTACCTTGTTCATCCATCTTCAAATCAATTTCCTGGTCTGCTTCGACTGAGCAGTTATCGAAAGACATCTGAAAAAGAAATCTACAGTACCGGGCGTGACTATATGACCACTATCATTATTGGACATCTCTTAACGTATGGATGTCGTATCAGTATGAAAATTTGGGATAGGACAACAACTGCAATCATTACGAAGAAAATATCAGGAAAGATGAAAATATGTTTGCATTCTAGGAGCGATTTTCACAAAGTACCCGAACTTACTACGTAGTCTTAAAATTCTAAATCATACATTTGATTTACCATAAGTGAGAATGAACAAAAAATAAAAACAAAATTGAAAATGCAATATTTTTGCGGTAACTAGCACGCAGAGACGTATCCAACAGTTCTGCTAATTTTTCGATGAGAAAATCGTCATTCTAACCGAGTCCAAAAGTTTCGAACCGATACGATAACCCTGACGTTAGGTAATTGCCGTAAATAATGACAGTGCTCATATAAATCATATAAATATACCAGGTACTGTATGTACTGTTGTCCCTGTGAATCGAGTTGTACGAAAACTGTCTCCCTTGTTTTACCCTCACTCGATTTTTCAAAGCATGAACCTTCGACTACTCTACTAAACGATAAGGAGATTACATCATATCATTCACAGCTTAAAACACCTTCTAAGCACTCAAAGAATGTCTAGTGTTATTTTCACCTATCGAGAAGTATCAAACTCACAGCTTCACGATCCTTGAAAAGTTTTATTTTTGCCGGATGAGTATCGTTTTCGTCTCCAGATACGACGATTCCGGTCAACTTCACATGTCCAGAAAATGGAATGTTGAACAAAAGTTCGGGGTCACAGTCGCTTTCGACAAAGTTTTCACTGAAATGATGTAATTTTTAAAAATAGAAATGAAAACTTCAGGTTTGAAAAAATGAAAAAATACGAAACGAGAACTTCAAGAAAATTTTTCGAAAAACTTCGAATTAAAAAAAATCACCGATCCTGTTTGTTTTCCATCGATTTGAAAACCAGTTTACCAGCTCCATCAACAGACTCGTTCAAAACAGTGACCTAACAAATAAAATTTTAAAAACAATTTTTTTTCAAAAAAATGCCTTCTCAAAGTCAATGTAAGAGCACATATCGTATCTTCTGATGTCATCTTGAGGTTGAGCTACAGAGGCACATGAACCGCCATCATGACTGTGCCCATGACCATCACCACACATCCTGAATTTTTATTCAATAATTATTGTTATAACAGAATTCGTAATTTAAAAGTAAAATTGAAATATATTATCTTCCCGCCATTCCGTAGTCTTCCGTGCGTCGTCGCGTCAGTTCATACGGTGTACGCAGAAAATTTATTATTTATTCTTTTAGAAGCATGAATAATCATTTTTTTCAGTTTTCTGACTATTATTCTAGGTTTTATCTGCTACGTTTCTTTAACGATTATTTGATATGTTTATTGAATAAATATAGAAGCTTAACACAAAATGAAAATGAGAAATCACGTAAAGAAAACGATACAGAGATTTTTATTAGTTTGGTCTTCTGAAAATACATGTACAGTCTTGTTAAATTGACAAGTGAGGATACAGAAATTGTTCGTGTAAAATGCCATGGGACACGAAACCGTAACAAATTGCGGGTACTGGCTGGTGAAGAGTGAAAGAAATCTCGAAAACCCTAACATGACTTAGAACATTTAAGAACGATTTGGATAAATTATAAATAAATAGGGGTTATTATTAAGTGGTAAGTAAAAACAATTATTATTACCTTACTTAATTGCTTTGTGACTTTGCCAGAGTGGGAAAGGGGATATTTTGTTTCAAGTATATCACGACAACACAAGAGGACTTCTGTTGTTTTTGAACAGTCTCTCTGCTGAATAACTTCTCTTTACACCACTGTTGATCTTCTCTTCCAGAACTCGACTTGACGCCTGAACTTATTTTTTTTAAATATTTTAGTAAAAGTTACAGAAACAATAAATCGGTTCTATTTTGATACTTCTCGAGTTTTTGAAAATCAAAAAACTATCCTAGTTTTTGTGCCCATACCACTTTTACTACTTTCTCAAAATTTTAAATACAAGTTTTGTAACTTTAACTTTGATTGAAAAGAAAACATTAAGAAGCATACAATTCCATTTTTCCTACAGAAAAAATAAATCTCTAAAGGAACTATTTTAATAAAAATAAAATCAAATCGAACCTCCAGTTCTTTCGCCCTTTCTCTATAGAGCGGATGCATGGGCAGCTGAAGATTATTGGCCAGTGCCAGAGTTCTCAGGTCAAAGTAGTACTTGGCGTACACCGAAGATGGAACTTCGATGTTGAAGTCGAGACATTCCAAGAACCTTCGTTCCAGCTCGTTCCTGAAAAAATCAATCGTAATTTTGCTTTTGTTCTTTTCAGAACGGAGACACGATTGTTATTTAATGCTACAGTTACTTTTATTACTTGGCTAAAACTCGGATTCCTTGCTTTTGTTGATGGTAATCATGAAATACGTTGCCCTACAAAAGACACTTCCAAACCTGGCATAGTAATCTATTCAATACGAGATAGAGCAAAATGGTTCAATCAAGTCAGGATTTTTTCAAAATCACTGGAATAAAAATAGTTCACATTACCTTTTCATACAAATTACAACAAGCTAAAACCAAGTAGTTCTTTGTTTACTATTTGAATTCGATTTTCAAAAAGTAAAAAGCTTACATATCATCAACATTCGTGTCTCTCAGGATCTGACAGTAGTCGACATTCCAAACTGCCTGATCTTCCCACACTTTCGACGCGAGCATTATGGATCCGAGTACTACACGTCTCCAGTTCGATGGGCACAAGTCCATCTCTGCGTAGTTGAGAAGTCGTTCTATGTACACCTTGAAGTTACAGTTCGGCAATCATCATAATTATATTAAAAATAGAATAAGAGGACCGCCCCATTTGCTCCGCCCACTTTTTTTTTTGCAGAAGTCGATTTTTGGGTGGTCCTTTTCATTGTGCACCAGAGTTGCACGGAAGTAAACTTTTTCAAAACGGAAGTCGGAAGTGAAAAAAGGGCGGAAGTCGGAAGTAGAATTTTTCAACGGTAATCGGAGTGCAAAAAAGTTGAAAAAACCCAGAGATATTGTATATCCGCGCATTCTCAACAGGTGATAGGTCAATTCCAGACTGAGTAGAAACGATTTCACGGTTTTTTCGTCATTTTTCATGAAAAAAATTTTTGACGGGAGTCGGAAGTAGAATTTCTTAAACGGAGGTCGGAAGACGGAAGTGAAATTTTTTTCTCGGAAGTTGGAAATGAAAAAAAGGCGGGAGTCGGAAGGTGGAATTCCGTGCAACTCTGTTGTGCACATCTACCATTGTAGAAAAAGCAATGTGTGTCCTAAGCGTAGCGAGGAATGCGTGCTTGTATTTCATACTGGAAAATACTTACCAATGCGATAATCGCGCATTCAGCTGTGAGTTGGGCTGAATGGAAGAGTTTCGAGACGAACCGATAGATTTGACGATTCTCCGGATCACGTGTCACGGCTTCTGCGGCCAATGGCTCACTCTGGAAAAAGATAACTTGAAAATTGGTTTTCTTACTAGTTGAGAAGCTACGATAATAACGCCGTTTGGAACAGATTGTCTGAAACTTTGAAAATATAATTATTTCGAATCGAATCAAGAATCGATTTTTAAAGAGAAACCATGAGGAAAGGTGATTTCGAGACTGTTTCAGTAATTTTGATCAATCAGAGTTTTCATATATTGAAAATCAATAAGAACAGAACCACAATTCTGAAATTGGAAAATCTAATCGATTCAGAAAAGCAGATTTAAAATTTTGTAGAATAAATATACGCAAAGAAAAATTCTTCCCAAGTCCGCGTAAACATTGAAAGAAATCCGCAATAAGATTCAACATTTTTGTTTCCATTGAAGCGATATATTGATTGTTTTCACTAATTTCTGTACTAGAAAATTTCGCATCATAGTAAAAACTGAAACATGGTATTTTTCAATTTTAAAAATTCACCGTGATAGGATGCAATCTCTCTTCAAATATTTCCATGAGCCGTTCATGGCCTCGGTTCTTCCTGTTTACGATGTGATAGTACAACGCTAGAGAAATACATTTTATTGCATTCTTTAGATTCGGTTGACTGATCGTTGAATCATCTGTAAAAATTGGAATTGGATGCATAGAATCGTGAAAAGGTGAGCCACTTCAATTTTTTTAAACTGACCAATATAGATAGTACTGCAGCTACTAGACTTTCTCAAACTATACGGGACTAAACCAGGATGACGTGCACCAAGAGCCATAGAATCTAACATGTAGCAACTCCGACGATTGTCTTTCACTGAAAAAATGAAAATTATTTTTGATACTGACACTCAATGGAATGAAAAATAACGAATATGATAATTATATCTAAAATTGATATGAAAAAAATGGAAGGAAGAATTTTTTCAAAAACTCACACTTCATCTCACTTTTACTCCTTTCCATGAAAGTTGGCCTAGCAGTTGGATGTGTGGATGGATCTTCCTCATACCCTTCAGCCGCCTCTCGTTCACTGATATGAGGAAGAAAGTTGGTCGATGTTTCATCACGAGGAAACGATTGATTAACGTATTGAAACTATAATGATGCATAATTAGGTCACATTATTACTATCGACCTACTTCGATCTCGTCGTTCCTACGCCAGCTAGCTTCCCCAGGGTAGTGCTTTTCTTGGTCATCTGTTGATCGAGTCCGTAAGCAACACGATGAATTACCCATAAGCTGAAAAACAAAATAATTGATTTTTTTTTTAGAAAAAAAAGAAATTTGATAGAGACGTGATAGTATAAAGCCAACGTGTACAGAATTTCAGGAAGATTGGACCAAATTTGAAATCAGAAAGTATAATAACGAACAGATCGAGTAATATAAAACTGAGCGGCAGCAGTGAATCGGGAAAATTGAAAATAAATGGGCGCGGTTTGTGATGCAATTGGAACGCGGTTTCTCTGCAAGTCGAGAACAAAGATAATTCCAAGTTTTTATTTTTAATCGAGTAATTATTGGCCACCTGGCGGTCCAAATTCTTCATATCCATCATCCATTTTACAGTTTTTTACTAATGTCTGAATTCATTTTTTAAATTTCGTTTGAAACTAGAAAACGCACGCTTGTCATAGGATCAATCGCCATACTTTCTCCTGCCTTATCTGGTGTTTCTGGTGGTTTCTCATTCTTTTTCTCCGCCAATTTTCTCAATTCAGCCTTTTTGGCTTCTTCTCTTCTCTGTGCTTCTTCCATCTCCTTTCTCCGTTCTTCCTCTTTCCTGGCCTCTTCTTTTTTACGTTCTTCCTCTTTTTTACGTTCTTCTGCCCTCCTCCGTTCTTCTTCTCTATCTCTTTCTGAGTTTTTATCGGCACTTTTCTGTTGCTTCTCGACAGACTTTCTAGTGACTCGTTTACTTGTTGTTTTTGTATCTGTCAAAAACACAATGAAAATAGTTTGATCTTCAAACTCACTTCTTACTGACGTAGAAATTTTTCTGAAATTTAAAATTATTTTGTTTCTATCTCAGTAGTCACTTTTACTGACGGACAATATGAAAATAACAACTTGCAATCCTACTATTGTTTCAAATGTTGTAATTTTTACCGTAAAAGTGACTTTAACTGAACTAACCCTTTCACTTCTGGTTTCATCTTTGTACCTCTCAAACTTTTTCCCTTAGTGACTGATTTAGACCTCATTCTAAAGTATTCATAAAATTTATTTTTATTCATCCACCGCAAACTGACATTTCGGATTTTTTCGCCGTTATTTTCGACATTCACGTAAACCGAGATTTTTTGCTGAAATTGTTTAATAATCATTATAAATAGATAGAGACAGAATCGAGCAGTTCCGTTTTGGGGAATAAAAGATAAAATTTCTCATAATTCAACATTTTTTGTATGCATATTGTATGGAATTGGTATTGGAACGATCGGTTCAACAGTTGTATCGATCATTTTGTTATACAATAGTGTTATAGGAATGAGTTTCTAGTACTGAACGTAATCTACAAAACGAAATCTCTCACCAAAGTAGTTAACGAAACTGATGACGATATCGCAAAAGTGATATCTGCTACTGAAATGACACTTTCTTCAACGTTTGAGGTGTGAACTACATTTAAAGTTCACGTTTCAAATATCCAGTTGAAGAAATTTTAGTAGGGCTCGTATTAGGAAGTTCCATTCGTACAGTACAACCACCCTTGCCGTCTTCGTTTTGTCAGCAGTTCCAGGAACGTATTGTGATCCAGAACACAACTTCTGTTTCTAGTTTGGTAAAGAGAACTTCTGACGACGACGACCACGCGCCAAAATATGTGGTGAAATCGATTTTCCCTGTTTATTTCTCTCTCGCTCGCTCTCGCTCTCCTTCTCTCCCTCTTGCTCTCTCTCTCTCTCTATCTCCCTCTCTTTCTCTCTCTCTCTCTCTCTCTCTCTCTCTCTCTCTCTCTCTCCCCTCTCTCTCCTCTCTCTCTCTCTCTCTTTTTCTTTCTCTCTGTATTAACTTGTTCATTGCGGGCTAGAATCCCATCAACTCCAGGTCATTTCGCACCACTCCCCCATCAAAACTAAAAAGGACCACCCAACAAACGAGTCTCACCGAAAGTAGGTGGAGCAAAGGGGCGGTCAGTATCTGTTCCCATTGTTCTGAAGATTTTTTCCTGTGACACTATGATGTCCACTCAAATCCAGACGTAACCTAGCAACGTTGAACAGTGCTGCCAGATTCCTCATTCAACTTTTATTGGATTCGATGAAAAACAAAATCCCAGCTCATTATCATTTCGAAATAACATCATCAGCATCAACTTTCTCGATTCACGTATTCTAACGTGTCCACGACGTGATTGTTTCACGATAAGCCATTTCAATTTTGAAAAGAGTTCCGAAAACAAGCATAACAGATTCAAAATCCGACGGTTCTGTTCTAGTTTCGATCTGCACTCTGCAGTCATTAGAATCCCTATTAGACCCAGATCAACGGGGAATTATCTTCCTATCCTTTTTCACAGATTTTCTCCTGGTGTTGGACACAAAGAACTTCTCACATGCAGTAGTCGGTATCTAAACAGTCACTTCAGAATGCTCTGGTTTGCGGGAACCGTGGAACAAGCCATCACTGTGTCTAGAAGGAACAACGCTCTTCTACTTGTTCACATAACCACGAAGAATGAGAAAGGACAACAACTCGACTCCCTGTGGAACTCGATCGATGAATTGAACTGTACAGCGGTGTGTATCAAACTGCAAGAGAATGAGAAGGCTGCTCTTCAGTTTGCTGAGATTTGTAAGTTTTCATTTTTTTCTTCTATTTTAAAAAGTTTGCAAGTCGTTTTATTGCAAAGCTTTCAGAACTTGTTAATATGTCGTCGCTAACAATTAAACCTAAACAGTCCATTTGAATATTTATTCTATGAACCAGAGTTGCACGGAAGTAAAATTTTTCAAAACGGAAGTCGGAAGTGAATTTTTTCAACGGTAGTCGGGAGTGCAAAAAAGTTGAAAAAACCCAGAGATATTGTATATTCGCGCATTCTCAACAGGTGATAGGTCAATTCCAGACTGAGTAGAAACGATTTCACGGTTTTTTCGTCATTTTTCACGAAAAAAAATTTTTTGACGGAAGTCGGAAGTAGAATTTGTTAAACGGAAGTCGGAAAAGAATTTTTTTCACGGAAGTCGGAAGTCAGAAGTGAAAAAAGGGCGGAAGGCGGAAGTCGGAATTCCTTGCAACTCTGCTATGAACACAGCATAAAAGTTTTTAGAACCTTGTTTCAATCGTTGTTATTTTCTGATTGCCTTTTTTTCGGTGCTTGTATGAAATTCAAGTTTCATAAATTATTGTGGTCAACATTCTTTCAAAATATAAAATTTGAGTTTTTGAAGTAAAATGAAGTCATCGTGAATATTTTCAGACCCAACTCCACTACTTCCTGCGTCGTATCTGATTGACAACAAAGGAACTCCATTGGACGTTATCACTACCCTTACCCAATGGACTCCAGAAACCTTCAAAGCTAAGGTCGCATCTATTGTCCAGGTAATGTTAATGAATAGTTTCTGATGATCAAGCCTAATTTCAGAAGTATGTAGCAAGTAACCCAAGTGCAGCGAAGAAGCCTAAAACGGAAGAACCGAAGGTTGAAGTCAAGAAGATTGCAGTAGATCAGACTGTGGTATGTGGATGAGAATAATATTGAGTAGATTTCCCGTTTGTTTCAGAAAGCTGAAACAACTGTCCCGAAGCCGTCATCGTCGACGGCACCGATTCCGGAAGCAATAGTAGTTCCACCAGTGGAGAATCCGGCAGTTACACCAGTCGTTGCACCATTAGCACCAGCAGCAGTAGAACCAACGTCATCAGCTCCGAGGAATCTGGATATTGAAGAGAAAGTCAAGATGTGAGTCGCTCTCTCTCTCTCTTTCATCCGCAAACACACTCTCTCTCCTCTAGAGGGAGATCTACTTCTTGTTCTTTCTATCTCTCTATCTAAAAAAAATTTCAGAGCTAAAGAACTCCTTGAAAAGAAGCGCAAAGAAGACGAAGCTAGAAAGGCTCAGGAAGAAAAGGAGAATGAGTTACAGAGAATCAAGGAAATGAAGAAGATGCAAGAAGTGAAGAGAGACCGTGACGACAGAGAAGTGAGAGAGGCAGCGGAACAGAGACGCAGAGATAAATTGGAGTCAGACAAAGAACGACAAAGAGTCAGGGATCAAATCAAGGCGGATAGGTTAATATTTTGAAGTTGAATGGGTTCATGTCTTCTCTTGTTCGCCTCTAGATGAGAAGTGCTGAAGACCTTCCTATCGAAATGCAAATACGAGATTATGTAATTGTCGCAGTGTAGGGTTATACTGGTTTTAACTGGCGGTATCAATTGATTAAAACACTATTATTTTCTCTACGAAAAGGTTGAAGGAAAAAGTAGAATCACAAAAATTAAAGGTGGAATGAAGATGTAAGCGAAAACTGAATATCAGTGAATAGATTTAGGAAGAACATTTCTGTTAACCTGTTGATATAAGAGTTAGGACACACCAAACCACTCATTTTCCAGAGAAGAAGCAGAATACAGAAAAAAACGCGACCAACAACAACAGGCGGCTCAACCAGCGTCTGGAGACTCGACACCATCAGATGCTTCGTTCGCCAAGGGAACTCCGTCAGATAGGTATGCATTTCTACTTTTCTTTCGCTAAAATGCGGTTGGTGTAAATATGAATCTGGTGATATCTTTTTCTAGCTTGAGGTTAGACTCACATGAACAATAGTAGAAATTTCTGTTCAGTCAATGTTTCTACCATTAGTGCTTATTTTTATGATACCTGTCAGTGCTCCATAACTAAAACGTTGGATATTTGTCGACATTTTATCGGTGATTTGCAAAAATCCGACACTTTGTCTACTATTTGGGCCAAATTGCATGCGAGGGGCCTGAAATCGACGTTTTCAACGCATTTTCCCGACGCAACGCGAGTCGTTCTGGAATACCTCCGCATCTTTCTCTCTGTCTCTTACTCTCTCATCGAAACGACACGCCAGCTGACACTCGTTTTTCTTTTTTTTTTTTCATTCTGTCATCGTTCTCTCTACTTGTTTGGGTCTTTGATTTCATTTGTTTTAGTCTGTATAATCAAGAAAATAATTTTTTGAAGTGAATTGTTTCATTTAGATTTAGTAAAATCCTTAGAATCTTCGTTTTTTCAAACAAAGAATTTAGGCCAAGTTTGAGAGTTTATATTTCAGAATTTTTGATTTGTTAAACACGTCTATTTCACTATCTTGTAGCTCATGTCAAAATATCAAAAAGAACAGCATCCCCCACCTTGTAGCATCCCCCACCTTTGTTCCGACTTCTTACAGTTGTAATTTTCAGAAACGTCGCAGACCTGGTCAACCCGATAATGGGACCACTGTGACATACGAAGGAGTACGGTGGAAATGTGAAGCCGTTTAGATGGAAAAGCTGCCGAGAGAACTCACTTGGTTGAACAGGTATTTTTTGCTTTCTTCAAAATTTATATGGGAAATTGCTCGAAAATTTTGAAAACTGCGCCTCATCTGATGAATTTTCATTATTCTACCACAAAATTTTATATTAAGATGATGGATCACACAAGAAGAGAGTTCGGCTTTTTCCACAAGCTGTACAGGGAGATCGAGAGGCATATCGTTCATAGGTGATTTTTTCTGTTAATAGTTTATTATCACTCTCACGAGCCAAGAATATCAAAATCAATTTCAACCTAAGATTACGCAGATTTACCCGCCTTTCAGACATTATTACACTGCGCTGACATTGTTGGAGAATACGAAGCGAGTTTCTGATTGCTTGAAGAATCAGCAACGTAATGGTGAGTATTCTATTTGATGAAGCTAGTGATAATATCAAAACTCCGAAAAAGAAAGAGAGTGAGCGAGAGAGAGAGGGAGACTGTGTGTGAGAGTTAAAGATGGAGGAAGAGAGGGAGAGAGAAAGAAAGAGAAAAAAAGAGAGAGAGTTGGTATAATTATCAGTTTTTCTCTTTTTCAGCTTTCCTGTACCAACTTGTCGGCCGTCTCGCAACCCAATTAATGAAGAACAATGAACCAGCGCATGTTATCAGAGATGTATCTGGAACGGGAGCATCTAGCATTACCCCTATTGACTTCGTGAGTTTTTATTTGATTCTGCAAGCGTTTTATCAAAACTGTTTTTGCTTTATTCTCGGTATAATTTGCTTAATTCGTACAGTGAAAAAGTAAAAAAGAGCCGAAGTTCATCAATCCATCGTCGTTTTCAGAATCGATCGCACTATTCAGACACCTTTGAAGTACCAAAACTCTCAATCCGTCAACCTCTGAAGGTCTTATATGAGAAGTTGAAAGAGTGTGTTCACCAAAGAGTAAGTCCTTATCCTCTATGTAAATTTATTTTTTTGTCTTTCTTTCTATCTCTCTCTCTTTTCTCCGTGCATTTTTTCTGTTGTTCATGTATCTTATTGTCTATTGAATAAATGTGATTGGAATAATTCTTATTGATTGGGGGCGTGGCCGAAAACGTCGTGTGAGCGCAACGAACCCCTGGCCGGTGGATGAAAGATTGTCGATGTTTTCGCGACGTTTTCAACGCGCTATAGTAGCACGACACGAGACGCTATGAAATGTCGACAAATATCCAACGTTTTAGTTATGGAGTGGCATGGAAGTGAAAATCTTAAAAGGTGAAAAGAACAATGTTTTAAATTTCCTGTACTTGCTTGTAGACAATATTGAAGCTCTCGCATACATATACGATGTCCGAGATCACTAATGGCTTTCAAAAATTGAATCGACAAAACACGAATTAAGATGCCGCGTACTTCTCCGCCTACCATCGAACACGAAGGCTATCGAGGATTTGCCGTCCGGAGACAATCTTCTGTCACTTGTGGAGCTTATCAAAACTGTGAGTGCCTTCTCTCTCTCTCTCTCTCTCTCTCTCTCTCTCTTTCTCTCTCTCTCTCTCACTCTCTCTCTCTCTCTCACTCTCTCTCTCTCTCTCTCTCTCTCTCTCTCTCTCTCTCTCTCTCTCTCTCTCTCTCTCTCTCAAAAATGACAAACTTCAGAAACACAACGTGAAAGGAGCATTCAAGATAACACAGCAGTACCCGAAACGCGTTTTCACCGACGAAGAGCTATCCAAGACCTATCTAGAGCTTGGTCTGACGCCCACGTGTACGCTGATTGTGGTCCAGGAGAAGACTGCAGTCGCCGTGCCAAGAACATTCCAGAGCATCGTTGCATTCCTGTCTTTCTTGATCATGTCACCGCTACAAATGATCGGCAACTTTATGGCTGGATTCTTTGGTGGATCGACGTCCTCGTCGTCGTCTTCGACGTCACAGAGCGCGGAACCGGAAAGACGGGCACCAAGAGGAATCCCTCGTGGAGCAGAAATCAGACGGGTGAGCTTTTTTTTCGAAGAATTCGGTCTTGAAAAAAAAGGAGACGGAAGGTTACTCTCACCTTGCTCAATAAGTTTTATATATGGTCATTTTTTCTTAAAAATCGTCAGTTAAAAACAGCTCAATTCAAATATTCACAAGGACAATTGATTTGAAACGCGTATAATCCAAAAATGTTCTTTTGTGTTTTTACAGTTGACATTTCAGAGAGGAAACGTCTCTGGGCTTCACAACCCAGACGAAGATGATACGGATGACACCAACGCAAGTTTCAATGGCAATTCGACTCAATACATGTGATATCGTTCGTTTTCTTTCCAATTCAACCCTTTGGAAGTTTTTTTTGAGAAATATTTCCTGCTAAGTGTGTACCAACTGTGAAATTCATGCCGCTGAATAATTCATTTCATAACAACGAAAAAAAACAGAATTTTGTTCATGATAGTTGTGAAAGAAATGGAAAACTACATTTTTTATTTATTTTTCTCTTATCGAAACCCGTTCTAGATGTTTCTAAGTCATTCCATACGATTTACCCTGATTGTTCCATTACCGGCTCGTAACCAGTTTTACATGAAATAAATTTATACAGCATAGAGAAATTTAAGTTCCGTGCTAGGACATACTGCTCTCGTATTAGGATATGATCCATCGACTCGTATATTGAAAGATCCAAGGGCTTGTATGAATCTGTAACTCCTCAAAAGTTTAGCAAATGGCTCTATATACATTTTGCAAATTGCAGCCAACTGTGATTTATCTTTCATAATAAGCTTATGTAAGGTAAGGGAAACAACTTTTGTGAAGAATGCAGTCACGGAAATACAAGTACAAATGATTTTATCACAATTTGCCACACCGCGCTAAGCGCAGTAGAAAAGTGTCGCACATATATCGCTAGAAGCATGGCCGTTTTCAAACGCGCTCTAATCTCAATTTTGCAGAATGAGTACGGTAGGGACGGGACTCTCACAACGAACAGTTAGATCTTTGTGGATTTAAATTATTATTCTTACTTACAGTTCATTGAAATTGAAGGCGCATTACTTAAATCGTTCTTGTATTTCGAGGCGAATTTAAGTTCCCGATTTACGGAGGCCAGATTTTTTAACAGGTAGAGGAAGCTATGTGTGTCGGATCAAGCAGCGAGGGGAGGCGACCAATAAGCAGCGAGCACAAACTCCGCCCCTTCGTAAATCCTGCATCGCCGTAGATCAAATTACAGTTACTCTAGTTTAAAAACTTTTTTCTCTGACTTTTTTTTTCAAAATTCATGATAAAAAGCTAGTTACGAAGGAAAGTTACACGATTTGCAATTTTAAACAGCAATTGACGAAACAAATCCGCTTGTTGAGATGAGAAAAATAGGACAAAAGATTGAAAAAATATTGATGTGCGAACGCGCCCTAAAGCGAATTTTTGTTCAATATAATTTGCGTGCAATGCGTCTAATCGATGACGACCACCTTTAGCTCGGTGGGAGACTCCCTTATTTCCTCACTTCTGTGCAAAAACGCATAGAGCTATTTGCGAATAATCTTAACTCTTGATGTTATGAAGGTGAAAATCGATTTAGTATTCTTGTTGAAACGCCTATAGTTTTATTCCACACGCGTAATGGTAGATCCATCTACCAGCACTCTGCGAAACCGTTTTTTTAGGTTCAGTACGCCCGTTTTGGCTTGAAAGTGGTAGATATTAAGTCTCACATGTTAGGTGTTTTTAGGAAATGTCGTTCGTGACAGACCATATTCTTTTCTAGGTTTAGGAAAGATTGGCAGTCTTTCTAAACAAAGGTTAAGCCTACAGACAATTTTTCAATACGATCCACAAAAAGTCTTCGACGATTCTTGTTTTCAGTGCCTATATTTTCTATCAAAAAGTAAAGTTCGGAACAAAAAAAAACCTTTTCTCATTCGCCTTCTGTATACTCCACGCAGTCTGTCCGTAGCTTTTTTGCTTTATCCCTCGATGAGCCATGAAGACGTCGTCGAGCAGATGCCACTTGTACCCAGCACGACACATCTCCCATCGGAGTACTGTGTTGTCCATTTGTTGGAATGGGAATTTTTCATCATGCAATGGAATGTCGGATCGTGAGACGAATTGAGGCTCCCAACGAGCGTTTTTGTAGGGGTGATTATAAAGGAATATACCGTCTTCGCTGTTCTCTTTTCTACGATGAATATTTTACTTTGCAAACTGGTTCAAAATACCTGAACCATTCCGTCTCATTAGCTATCCTATGTCCATCAGGGTAGTAGATCGCGTGAAAGGACTCTGCGAGACCGGTTTTTATGAGCTGTTCTAGGTCGTGTTTGGTTCGAGGGCATCTGGAATGAATTTTCATCAGTAATTTATCGATTCTTTGGTAGAAAAATATATGAGGACCGACACTGGATCGTGAATTAGCGACAGCGTTCTTGTTTAACAGTAACCTAATTACGGTGCCGGGTTACGGTAGAATTATAACATAATAAGCCTTGACGGTGCTTATATGTCATGAAGTCTCAACATGTCTGTGGTAACCTTTATTGTCGACAAGGTTGGGGTCTGTGAGACACCTCGCGGCGTCTGCACAGAGACATGGAATGATCAGGGCCAAGATCACAAGGGGGCGTGCATCAGTGTTTACATCCAAAAGGTCATAGTCATGAGAGGGTCTGATACGCAGGGTGATCAGATGTTATAGAATCCATTCATAGTCCATCTTTCGCTCATTTCTCAGGGGAAACGTTCGGTGTCTGTATGAGTAGAAACTATGTATTTAAAATTCACACAGGCATCTTTTTTGGCAAACGGTGTTGATATGAACTAATAGACTATGAATGGATTCTACCGTAACCCGGCATTGTACCGTAACTAGGTTACAGTAAACCAAGACCGCTGTCGCTCATTCACGATCCAGTGTGAGATTTCGCTTCTTATACAGACCGTAAATCATACATACACCGAATGTTTCCTCTGAGTTTCCGATCCGATGTCGATCCACCCAAAACTTTGGCATTTCAAAGACTCACTACGCCGTGCTACAAAGACGGGAGTGAGGAATTTGACATATCATAAAACGGTAGATCTCACAGTGTACTTGGGTATCCAAGAAATGGTTCTTCACAAAAGTTGTTCTTCCAACCTAACCTAAGCTTATTATAAAAGGAAATAACTGTTGGCTGCAGATTGCAGATTGAGATTAATACGTGACGTCATGAACGCGGGTTTTTACAATGTGTCAAATTCCTCACTCCCGTCTTTCTAGGACTCCGTAGACTCACTTGCCGGCTGCCGGTGAGTACTCGAATATCCGATAGACCAATGCAATTTGTCTATCCTTTCCGCTCTCTCGATCCATTATCTTTCTAACATTCTCTTCAAAGTTCTCGCTGAACATGTGATTGTAGTCGGCTATCAGTATGTATTCGGTTATTGAGTACTGTAATCTTGTTTTAAAGATTTGAGAGGAAGACATTTTCACCATCCGAGCCACATTTCTTGCAACGTTCGCAGGATAATTCGCAATCTGGCGCATGGATAATCTCTCTTTCGACTTGGTACAGTTCTCCTTTGAAACATGAGAGAAGAATCGTTGTTTCCAAACAGGACAATCGAACTTACTGTCTGCCAAGAGATGAACACTCAGGTTCTCTACTACTTGAGCATTTTTGTAGATGCTGCTGAGCTGAAGATGAAGTGTTATATTATTGTTCTTACATTAACATGATACATGTTTTTGTGTTCAACAAATTGGACGAAATGCTGTTTTCTGAAGTTTCTCCCCAGAAAAAAATTAAAATAGAAGAACAAACCAATGATAAAGCACAATCGATCTCCAATATGGTATGGAAGTATACTGTAAGTGAAACCGTTGAGTTCCAGTTTGTAACCTCAACTCAATTTTTACAAGGAATCCGAGCGCATTTAACCTGTTCTAACAAAGTTTCGTTCAATATGTCAGCACTAACATGAAGGATCAGAGCAATTCTGTTATAATTTCGAACTTCTGCTTTATAAAAGTTTGGAAAAACACAGAACCCACTGTATCGACGATATTCAACTCTAAAATTAGTAAACTCCAGAATCTGAAATAAAATATACCTTTTCATTTCAGGTCGGTTGTATATCAAGACGACGAATACTGTTAGAATTAGACCAAGAAATACATATTTGAATACTGAATGTCATGAGTTCAATCAATAAAATAGAAACTCACATGTAGACATAACAAGCCTTGGATGAAGAGATATAAGAAAGTTGCGGTTTTATTGTCCAAGTGCCAGATGGAAAAAATTAAACTAAATAGATAGATAGACGTGAATATTGAAAATCTTCATTAGCTCCAAGAGCACGATTCGGTCAGGTTTTTCAGATGTTGCCAATATAAATGAAAACTTATACTCTATTCGCTAATATGTTTTTTCGTGATTACGACAGAAAATTGTAACTCACGCTCTGCACGTAGATATAAGCTGATTGAAAAGGAACTCGTGTGCTTCGGCACACACATGTCCAAAATGAAACTATAGGTCCTCCTAGAGACCTCATTCTCTATTCTGGCCCACCACAAAAGGTTGGAATTCTTAAATGCCTCATGTTCTTTAAAATTCTAGAGTCGAAATGTTCATAGCGAAAAAGATAACAATGATAATAACAATTTCTAGCTACAATAAATGTTAAAATCTATCAAAACCAAACGTTTACAGAATTTCGATGCCAGCACCAGCTTTCTCCAATAATGCCTTCAATTCATCTGCTTCCGCCTTGCCAAGATCTTCTTTCACGACCACTGGTGCGGTTTCAACAAACTGAAACGAAATTTCATTTTATAATCAATAAGTTTTTTTTAATGTTCCAAAGGCACTGTAGTTTGCGATGATGATTAATTGTAACAAACAAAGTTACCTTCTTTGCTTGAACGAGATTGAGTCCTGGTACTACATTTCTGATTTCCTTGATGAGAGCAATTTTTTTTGCGTCATCGAATTTCGTCAACTTCACACTGAAGGTCATTTTCTGTGGGACATCAGCGGCAGCAGCCTCCTCTGCTGGTTTTGCTGCGACTGGAGCAGCTGCACTAGCAAATGCAGCCATCATTGGTTGATCTGGGATGTTAAGCTTCTTCTTCAAAGCCCAGTTCAAGTCGGATACCTATAACAAAGTGGTGTAACCATGAACACTGAAATAGTTGGCATACCTCTAGAAGACTGAGACTTGCGATTTCGTCCACAAGAGAAGCAACTTTTGAAGAAAC
This sequence comes from Caenorhabditis parvicauda, assembly GCA_963978915.1. NCBI lineage: Eukaryota > Metazoa > Nematoda > Chromadorea > Rhabditida > Rhabditidae > Caenorhabditis > Caenorhabditis parvicauda. The sequence continues at coordinate 15,541,673 of OZ022252.1, forward strand.
AACTCTGTTATTGGATGGAAGTGGAGCTGGTTCACCATCTGCTATTGGTAGACCTTAACAATTTTATCAAGGATTCTCGTGTATGTATTGCACACCTGCAGCTTGTGAGAATCGTGACTTTGTGATTCTTGCAATCGACCTGACTGATCTTCCGAGCATTCTCTAAAAAGAAAATTTGCATAAGTATTTTTATCGAATCAATAAGAGTATAAGAGTATTGGAGGGAAAGTTATTTTGAAAGTAAAAGAAAAGGCATTTAGTAAAACGCACCGAGTGCACCGCACCGCACCGGGTAAATTTTCCATTCGTATTCAGGCTTAGGCTGAACCTTAGCTGGCCCAAACCCAACCTAAGCCTAAAATAGAGATGAACTTTTAACAATGGTAACTTTTAATAGCTTAGGTTCAGCCTAAGCCTGAATACGAATGAAAAATTTACCCGGTGCGGTGCGGTGCACCCGGTGCATTTTACTAATCGCCAAAAGAAAAGAAAAATGAACAACGAAAAACACGCTAGCACCATGTTGACGTTCTCAACGACGGTCTGTTGACGTACTCCGTGTTTTTATTTCAATTTCGCGATCTTTGCTTTTTTTCAGCTGGAAAGCAATATATTGTAATGTTTCAGCGTAAATATTGTGTAGAAGTCTTTACTAAAAGTTCTTCAGTGATTAGAAATTTCAAATTCACTTATACACTCCATAATTCATCAGTTTTGTTCTTGAAAAATTTTAAATTTCAAGTTAAAAACTGTTCCTTTTTTATTCGACTCCACACTGTTCTACAAAATAACTTGATATTCATTTTTTCAATTATCTTCTTCCGAAATACCTCTCATTTTCAGCACCTCGAGGAGTAGAGAGAAATCGTGTTAGTGAAGTTTCATAATACTAAAGAGGTATATTTAAGAAATTGAAATTTTGAATGGTGTTTTCAGAAAGTTGACTTACGTGGTAGACGCCCAAACTTGGAGACAACAGAACCTCGAATGTAAGTTATTCCACACTTCTTGTTTTTTTTTTTCATAAATTCACTCTCTCGTCGTCACAGCACTAGGTTGGTTACAGATGGGGCTGAACACTGGTCTCGTTATTGCTGGCGTTGCTGGAGGCATAGGTGTCGCGATCTCAGCTGTTGCGATTCCGTTTGTTGCACCTGCACTCCGACGTGTCTGTATCCCTTATGTGCCTGCAACAGTCACGCAATTGTCCAATGTATCGCGCGCCTTGGCAAGCAGAAATGCACGCGGCCCCATCGTTGACTTAGGATCCGGTGACGGGAGAGTTGTAAGTGACTTTTTTCACGTTTGATTTGCAGATGAAGTTCGGTGAGCAACTGGCATCTCACCTGACGCCCGAATGGCGTAAACAGTACATTGACTATGAACGGTTAAAAAGTCTTCTCTACGAGAACATGATGGAGACTCCCTCTGAAGAAACTCCACGTATCGAGCACATTTCGCGGATGGATGAGCAGTTCTTCAACGAGTGTGATCAAGAGCTTACCAAGATAAACCTATTCTTCTCTCAGAAGATTGCCGAGGCGCAGGGCAAGTACCACGAGCTGCAAACAGAACTGCAAACGTTCAAAGATGTTCTCGAATCCCGAAAAGATCAAGCTGTCCGTCGTCGGTTTGGTGCAAAGGACAAACTTCACAAGGAGGCTACACGCAACGAACAACAACTGAAGCTCGCCTTCTCAGAATTCTACTTGAGTCTTGTGTTAGTCCAGAACTACCAGCAACTCAATGCCACTGGGTTCCGCAAGATTTTAAAGAAGCATGACAAGCTGACTGCGAACGAAAGAGGCTTGGATTGGAGAATCAACAAAGTCGAGAAGAGTTCTTTCTTTCTGAATCGCGAGATTGAAACTCTCATCACAAATGTCGAAACGTCAGTGATCAACGACCTGGAGAAAGGAAATCGTCAAGCAGGAATGAAGCGTCTAAAGGTGCCGCCGTTGTCAGAGAAGCAGAAGCCAATTACCACCTTTTCGCTTGGACTCTTCTCTGGAGCCAGTCTGATTCTTCTAGCAGCCATCGTATTCTCTTGGTGGGGATCTGTGCCCAGGGAGAACGAGCCAAAGTGGGTCGCAGTGCGTCTTTTCCGCGGCCCACTCCTCGTTTTCTTCTCAATCTTCCTTTGCGGACTCAATATGGCTGGTTGGGCGGGTGCCGGAGTCAATCACGTGCTGATTTTCGAAGTGGACCCACGTAACCATTTGTCGTACCAGATGCTGATGCAGATTGCCGCGTTCATGGTAATGCTCTGGTCGTGTGCGGTTCTCGCATACCTCTACGCACACCTTCTCCACATCCCGCCGTTCTTGCCGCCACTAGCACTGATGATCGTTTGTGCCATTCTCCTGCTCAATCCAATCGCAAAACCGGATTCAATCTTCCATCGAAACTCGAGGTTCTGGCTGATCAAACACTGCTACAAGTGTTTCACGTCGCCGTTCCACTTTGTCACCTTCACCGACTTCTGGCTCGGTGATCAAATGAACTCGTTGACGACAGCCTTTCTGGATTTCCAGTACTTCATTTGCTTCTACTCTACCGAAGTTGATTTTTCGGACAGATGGATGGAGGTATGTTTGAACTATATTTACATTTTTGAAAATAAAAAAAATCAATTACTCAATTTTCAACACTTAACTTGATAAAAAGATGCAAAAAATGTTTTCATTCTGAAACTTCAGGTCAGAACAGTCAATTCAACTTCCGGTGCAGTACCATGGGGATACGTAGATATAAAGACAGGGAAGGACATGTGCATGTCTGCAGCTGGAGTGCGATCCTTCGTCTCCATAATTCCTGCCATGGTCAGATTCCTTCAATGTCTCCGCCGATACCGCGATACGAAGCGGATCCATCCTCATCTGGTGAACGCTGGCAAGTACTCGACAACATTCATCGTTGTCGCTTGTGGTGCTCTCAACAAGTGGAAAGAGAAGGATGACCCAAACACGACGAACATTTTCTACTACATTTGGGTCGGTTCGTATATCCTCTCGTTCACCTACACCTTCCTTTGGGACATCTTCATGGATTGGGGATTGATCGACCCTCGTGCACCTGCTGATGCTAGATTCCTCCGCGAAGAAATGATCTACGATTCCAAATGGTACTACTACCTCGCGATCATGCAGGACTTCATTCTCAGACTCTCCTGGGTGCTGAACGTTTCTCTCGCAGAAGCATGGACCATTGACTCTGACTACCTCACCACTATGACCGCTCCCTTCGAAGTATTCAGAAGGTTTGTCTGGAACTACTTCCGACTGGAAAACGAGCACGTCAACAATTGTGGTCAGTTCCGTGCGGTTCGAGACATTTCCGTCAAGCCGATTCGAAAAGGAGACTTGGAGTCGTTACTCCAGAAAATGGATCAGTTGGACGGTGTGACCCATCGTGGACAGGACCTGATGGAGAGAGTCAAGAAGCAGAAGAAGGCTGCTAAATCAACCAGACAGCTGCTCAAGAAGACGAGATTCAACAGGCTGATAGCGACTGCCCCAGTAGTGACAACTCTAGTTGAGACAGCTCACTAGACTCCCCTCTTATGTACTAAAGTGTATTCTAGTTTACTAGTATTATCCAACTAACACATTCCTTTTATCAGGTAACATACCGCCAACTTCGCGACCTAGTATTCCATGACCATTCGATTTGCCCAAGAACAAAACAATACGAGCTTTCCCCCCAGTCAGCCCAACATCATGTGCCCATAGTCACTTTTCCACTTAGCTTTATATTGTTGAGATAAAGAAGATTCGTGTCAGATGGCACTTGTTCAAAGTGTTTTTCATATCATCCGAGATACGGCGAGATGCTATCTGAATGAGAGCCTTTGTTTTTCAGGTGCTCCAATGTGCCGCAGAGGGATTCAAGAGTACCGGAGTGGAGTTAAACTCGGTTCTTGTTGCCTACTCGAGATATCGAGCTCTCAGAGAGAAACGATGGAGTGATGCCAAGTTTATGAAGAAGGACATTTTCAAGACAGATTTGCAGCAGTACGAAACGGCGGTCATCTTCGGAGCTGAATCATTGGTGAATTTTCGATGGTTGAGCTAATTGTTTTCATGAACCATGATTCAACTCCACATAAATTTCAGATGGGTGATCTGCTGCCGAAACTAAACGAAATGAGGCCAGGAACGGCTCTACTTGCTTGTCGGTTTCCTCTTCCGGAAAATGATAGCTTTAAAATGGTGAGATTTGGTGATTACTATGAAAAGTTAAAAAAATGATACCCAATTTGTAATTAAAGCAATTGTTGTCATTTATCACGAGGTTCGAATTCTAAAATTTCAAAAAAAAAAGTGATACACATCTCCCTGTTTATGCGCCGAGGTGAGAACAGTGGCGAAAATGGGAGAGAGAGCATAGAGACAATTCGCGGTCAGAGTTTTTGTGTAGGTTTACGGGGCTAATCGATGTTCTCTTTTCATTGTATCATGGAAGTTTTTTCATTTTCCAATGCACGATGTAACACTTTTGGCCATTCCAAAAGTGGGCGGGACAACCAAGGATGGTCGGTTAAAAATAGCTTAGTTGGAAAATTTTTCAAATCGATACCTCAACTACATTTTCGATATCATTACTGGTTAGTCTCCTCGAAATATCTTACAATAAACTTCAAAACAATTTTCTTGTTCTATAAAGACTAAAAATGAACAAAACACATGGAAAATGGGTGAAAAATATCAATACACGGCTGTAGTTCCTGTTTCCAGATCGTGCTAGCGCCAGGGGGCAAGAGGGAGCGAGAAGCAGACACGATAAGATAATTTGATATTCTTGGAGTGTATCAGAGTACGAACATCTCTGAGCAGTAAGCAGGGAGATGTGCTCTTTACTAAATGGTCTCCTTAGTGAATCTACTTATCGACTTAAAGAAACATTGCAGGACTTCCAAATCAGCGAGGGAATTGATGCAGTGTACGTCTATACAAGAAACACAACTGTTTAAGTTTGTTTAGCTTAGTTTTGTTAATAAATTTTTATTTTTTGAAAATCGATTTTGTGTTGAAAATGTCGACTTGTCCATAGAAAATACCGCTCATGAATTTTATATTCTCCATTTTGAATAATCAGATGCTGAAAGCTTTAAAATTGGCCATCGAATCTCAACGAAGCCGTGCGACCTATTACCAACAGAGGAAATCGTTTCCACCTCCTTTTGTAAGGTTTGGGGAAGATTGAATTCTGACCTAAACGTTTTGTCCTTCAGACGGTTCTTCCTACGGTACCCGCATGCTCATCTTTACATTGCCTTTTGGCTGTGTGCCTCGGCTATGGTAGGACCAGTCATGTATACGGTAATGGTCAACGTGAAAGAATGAGTTCATTTCAATTTTCAGAGCTTTCTCTACGCTACCATGTCCAAAGAAGAATTTGAAAGGTACAAAATAGAGCAGAATGCAGTGGTTAGAGAGAGACAGAAGTTTGGTGAGAAAATAGGAAGAAGTCTTTGGGTGAATCTAATTTTTACAGGAAAAGGTCTCTGGTTCCCATTCCTCAACAACAGAGACGCTGCTGATGAAGTACCAAGCCCCAAAGTTTAATATGAGTTTGGTTGGTCGTGTAAATAAAGTTTTGGTAGAAATTGAAAAGAATCGAGAAATGGGTACTGTAGCCCAATGCCAATGTCTAATGTTTTGAATTTTGAACTTTTCATAACGAACTATCTAGAGAATCTTAGAATAAGAGTTCAGATTATCATTTGTTTACTCGTTAATTACTCTGCAGAGCTCTTGGTAACAGAAAGAAAACATCACATATCTAGCAAAAAGTCTAACCGATTTCAAACTCGCGGCAGTCGCATTTTTGTAAACTGAGTACGGTAGGGTCGGGACTCTCACAACGAACAGTTAGATCTTTGTGGATTTAAATTATTATTCTTACTTTCAGTCCATTGAAATTAAAGGCTCATTACGTAAATCGTTCTTATATTTCAAGGCGAAACTGCTACGGTACGAAGTACCCGACTCGAGAAAATTTTTTTTTAAATTGAAATAATGTGGAAAAAATGTGGAAAAATTTTTTAATTCTAATAAATTTGGAATAATGTGAATAAATTAAATTAAAATTGGAAAAATGTGATGACATTATTTCCATAAAAATTGGACAAAATTTCCAAAAATATCGGACAACATTTCCAAAAATATTGGACAAAATTTCCATTAATATTGGACAAAATTTCCATTAATATTGGACAAAATTTCCAAAAATATCGGACAACATTTCCAAAAATATTGGACAAAATTTCCATTAATATTGGACAAAATTTCCATTAATATTGGACAAAATTTCCAAAAATATTGGACAAAATTTCCATTAATATTGGACAAAATTTCCATTAATATTGGACAAAATTTCCAAAAATATTGGACAAAATTCCCATTAATATTGGACAAAATTTCCATTAATATTGGACAAAATTTCCATTAATATTGGACAAAATTTCCAAAAATATTGGACAAAATTTCCATTAATATTGGACAAAATTTCCATTAAAATTGGACAAAATTTCCACAAATATTGGACAAAATTTCCAAAAATATCGGACAACATTTCCACATTTATTCAACATTATTTCCACATAAATAAACCCCCGCACCCATCAGTCCTATTGCAAACAGTCGCCAAAGCAAAATGTGCATGTTTGGTCGAGTGGTTAAAGTAGATGGCTTGCACGCTAGACATGGGAATTTCGCCACGCCGGCGATGGAGTGGCGATGGCTATAAAGCCAGCACAGCCAAAATTTTGGCTATGAGTGGCTACGCTTGATAGCCGTCGCCACACCATAGCCAAAAGCATCGCCGGCTACGAGTGGCGATGAAATGGCGACGGTAAAGGTAATTTCCTTGACTGATAAAATTTTCATGTTTTTGATTACTATCATTGGTGATATTGTTATCACCTCGACATAATTTTGAAAATGATACATTGTAGAATCTGATACCCGATTCCGATGACGTCGTCGGTGACATCGTCGATAACGTCGTCGAAAAAAAATTTTTTTTTTGAAAACTGTAAACTTTTTTCTGATTTCGATTTAGAATTTGACATTCGATTCTGACGTCGTCGCCAACGACATCGTTGGTGACATCGTCGACGACGTCGTCGAAAAAAATTTTTTTTCAAAAAAGTCAAATGTTGTCAGGATTCAGTATGGAATCTGATACCCGATTCCGACGACGTCGTCGGTGACATCGTCGATGACGTCGTCGACAACGTCGTCAAAAAAATTTTTTTTTGAAAATTGAAAACTTTTTTCTGAATTAATTTTAGAATCTGACATTCAATTCTGACGTCGCCGCCGACGACATCGTTGGTGACATCGTCGACGACGTCGTCGAAAAAATTTTTTTTTCAAAAAAGTCAAATGTTGTCAGGATTCAGTATGGAATCTGATACCCGATTCCGACGACGTCGTCGGTGACATCGTTGGTGACATCGTCGACGACGTCGTCGAAAAAAATTTTTTTTCAAAAAAGTCAAATGTTGTCAGGATTCAGTATGGAATCTGATACCCGATTCCGACGACGTCGTCGGTGACATCGTTGGTGACATCGTCGACGACGTCGTCGAAAAAAATTTTTTCAAAAAAGTCAAATGTTGTCAGGATTCAGTATGGAATCTGACATTCGTCATCGTCGACGATGTCACCAACGATCTCGTCGGCGACGACGTGAGAATCGAATGTCAGATTCTAAAATTAATTCAGAAAAAAGTTTTCAATTTTCAAAAAAATTTTTTTCGACGACGTTGTCGACGATGTCACCAACGATGTCACCGACGACGTCGTCGGAATCGGGTATCAGATTCCATAATGAATCCTGTTAACATTTGATTTTTTTTCGAAAAAAATTTTTTTTCGACGACGTCGTCGACGATGTCACCAACGATCTCGTCGGCGACGACGTCAGAATCGAATGTCAGATTCTAAATCGAAATCAGAAAAAAGTTTACAGTTTTCAAAAAAAAATTTTTTTTTCGACGACGTCATCGACGATGTCACCGACGACGTCGTCGGAATCGGTTATCAGATTCCATAATGAATCCTGTTAATATTTGATTTTTTTCGAAAAAATTTTTTTTCGACGACGTCGTCGACGATGTCACCAACGATCTCGTCGGCGACGACGTCAGAATCGAATGTCAAATTCTAAATCAAAATCAGAAAAAAGTTTACAGTTTTCAAAAAAAAATTTTTTTTCGACGACGTTATCGACGATGTCACCGACGACGTCATCGGAATCGGGTATCAGATTCTACAATGTATCATTTTCAAAATTATGTCGAGGTGATAACAATATCACCAATGATAGTAATCAAAAACATGAAAATTTTATCAGTCAAGGAAATTACCTTTACCGTCGCCATTTCATCGCCACTCGTAGCCGGCGATGCTTTTGGCTATGGTGTGGCGACGGCTATCAAGCGTAGCCACTCATAGCCAAAATTTTGGCTGTGACTGGCTACGCTTGATAGCCATCGCCAGCCAATCGCCGGCGATTTTCCCATGCCTATTGCACGCGCTTGTCGCGGGTTCGCTTCTCTCCGATGGCCATTTTGCACAACTTTTTTCCGATATTTTTGGAAATAAATGTGGAAATGTTGTCCGATATTTTTTGGGAATATTTTCCGATATTTTTGGAAACTTTGTCCAATATTTGTGGAAATTTTGTCCAATATTTTTGGAAATGTTGTCCAATATTTGTGGAAATGTTGTCCAATTTTAATGGAAATTTTGTCCAATATTAATGGAAATTTTGTCCAATATTTATTGAAAAATTGTCCAATATTTGTGGAAATTTTTTCCAATATTAATGGAAATTTTGTCCAATATTAATGGAAATTTTTTCCAATTTTAATGGAAATTTTGTCCAATATTAATGGAAATTTTGTCCAATATTAATGGAAATTTTTTCCAATATTAATGGAAATTTTGTCCAATATTAATGGAAATTTTGTCCAATATTAATGGAAATGTTGTCCGATATTTTTGGAAATTTTGTCCAATATTAATGGAAATTTTGTCCAATTTTTATGGAAATATTGTCCCATTTTTATGGAAAAAATTAATTTTCGACGTTTCCACATTAATTCAAATTTAAAAAAAATTTTCTCGAGCGATTTACGGAGGCCAGACTTTTTACAGGTAGAGGAAGATTATAAAGATTAAGATTATAATTTTTTAGGCAAAATGTAAACCGCAGAGTGTCCGCAGAGCGCAGAGCCGCAGAGTCAATTTTTGTTTCAGGTTTCGGAAAATTCCAAATAACACGTACGGTTCCTAAATAGGCTTAGGTAAGGTTCTAAGCACAAGTACGCTCCAAAAATGGGGGTCCGATTTTTCCTAAGCCTGATATAAGAAAAAACTCTGCGGTCGCTCTGCGGCTCTGCGCTCTGCGGTTTACATTTTGCCAATTTTTTATAAACAAGTCCTTTAGAAATTAACACTGCAATCGTGCTCCCCTGAGAATGACTAATTATTTATTTTCCTTTCTTTCTCCTCCGTCTTTCTTAATCTCTTCTCTGTACCACTCTCCGCAACACTTGTACAGTTACCATTCAGAAGATGATTCTTCTCGAGCAGAACAACCGAATAATCACTGAAATTCTGGAACTCAAGTTCGCCAACGCATTGGAAGGGTAATTTCATTTTCTCTCATTCGACTTATTTTTCGTTCAGTGGAAAGCATGATTCTGTGATTGTGGACTTCGCCGACTTCGATGGCGTTATGTACAAATTGTCTAACCCTGATGGAAATCGATCGATAATTCGGGTTTGAATTGTTCTTTGTCACTTTTCAAAGTTTTCTTTTAGCTCAGTATTTCACTGAAGTTCTTTGCCGAGTTGCAGCAACATGGTGCTGATGACGTGAGTTTTTCTATTTTTTTTCCAGCGAATTTCTGTTAAATTGTGTACAAATATACTTTTAGCTTCTCCGACGCGTCTATGGAAGCTATCTTCAACCAACCCCAGAAACTGGTTTCAATGTCACTTTGGAGTTCGATCTCGGAAATATCCCCAAGGATTACCAAGATTTGAGTAAGTTGCAACTCAAAATCTCATAAATGACAAATTTACAGTCGTCAAAGCATCAGCCCTCAAGAGAAACTGCTTCGCGTCTGTCTTCGAGAAGTATTTCGAGTTCCAGGTTTTATTGAGAGCCCTATCCAGGAAAGAAACGTATCTTTTCAGGAGCAAGGATCTGAAGGTCAAAAACGAGCTGTGATTAATTATAGAGAAGATGAGACCATGTTAGTTTTTTACTTCTAAAGTTCTCGTTTCAAGTTAATTAGGTGAAAAAAATGAGTTTTCTGCTGAACTAAGACAGTTGAACGCGTTACTTACTTACTTCAGTTACTTCAGAGATCCATTGTTCGCGTTGTCATGTGACGGCGTGGATCAGAAACTTCCAGGTTGAACGGTCCTTTGCCAACGTTGACCACGGAGTCTTTCTCACCAGTAGACATTTCGCAAAATGAACAGAATATAAACAGCATTTTTCAGGTATATCCAAGCCCAAGCAGACCGAGTTACAGTCATCTTCAGTACCGTATTCAAAGATCCAGATGATGTGATCATAGGAAAAGTCTTCCTTCAGGTTTTTTTTCTGGGTTTTCCTGGAGTTCAAAAGTTATCATATGAATTTCTATCGAACTAGGAAAAAAACGATTTTGTGTTTCACTTAAGATATCCCTAAAACTTGTTGAATGATAACTCGTTACAATTGTGTATAAACATCCTGTAGTGAATCAAAATGAGCTAAAACTTTAGGAGTTCCGTGAAGGTAGAAAAGCTAGTCAAACTGCACCAGCAGTCTTGTACTCACTTGGAGAGCCACCACTAGAACTGAAAAATCAACCCGGAGCTAGAGTTGGGGACAATGTTGGATACATTACATTTGGTGAGTTTTATCAGAAGGAACATTTTTATCTCAAAGTAAAACTTCTCAATAGCAACAGTGAGTAAGGACGGAAACTTGCGAACAAAATAAAAAGCATGTACTGTAGACATTAACATATGAAGACTTTCGATCCCATATGAGTTAGAAAAAAGTTAAATTTCTAAAAATTATTCTCTCGCACACCGCGCTAAGCGCAGTAAAAAAGTGGCGGATCAAGCAGCGAGGGGAGGCGGCCAATAAGCAGCAAGCACAAATCCCGCCCCTTCGTAAATCCTACATCGCCGTAGATCAAATTACAGTTACTGTAGTTTAAAAACTTCTTTCTCTGACGTTGTTACAAAATTCATGATGAAAAGCTAGTTACGAAGGAAAGTTACATGATTTGCAATTTTTCAACAGCAATTGGCGAAACAAATTCGCTTTTTAAGATGAGAAAAATAGGACAAAAGAATTTAAAAAATGAAGTTGTAATTGAGGATTGTAAAAAATACGAAAGGAAATGATGTTAATTAATGAACTACAGATTCAATGACCAAGCAATTTCAGTTCTGTTTCCACGTCACACGAACAAGAATACAAGAGAGAACACGATTGACCTGATCCACTCGTTCAGAGACTATCTTCACTATCATATCAAATGCTCCAAGGTGAATTTTTGTCTTTTAATTCCAAAAAAGTTTTGTGAACATAGTATTTTGATACTGCCCCACACCGCGGCAGACGCAGTTAAAAAGTGGAAGCGATGGAAATCGATAGAGTAGATCAAATTTCAGTTACTGTAGTTCAAAAAATTTTACTTTTCCTACTTTTTCTCATCCTAGATTCTCAAATCGTAACGTAAAAATGTTTGAAGTAGGTAAAACTATCGTTGGAAACAGTCCGCAACGTTCATTATGTCAAGTAAAACATTTATTGAAGTACGAACACTTTCGAAAACGAAAGCGGAGGTCGGCAAAGCGGTTGCGAAACGGTTTCATTGTCTTATGCCTTTGCCGAGGTGTGTGCCCTACTGTTCCTATCTGAATATTCATGAAATTAACTAACGGAACGGAACTTGATTCCATTTTGATGTTCTCTTTATGCTGTTGATGAAAAGTATAGAAATGTGAATCACGAATACAATCGGGTTGTTTATGATCATTATTACTCACTCCATGTAATTTGAAACCCACTTCTGCTCTCGATATTGAAATTAGATTGTTCTGATGCACGGTTAGCCAAAACGCCAGACCGCTTCGCGTCTAACTTACTTTGTTCAAAAAAGCTAAATTCACGAGTAATTCAAGTGAAACTTTTTTAATTGGTCATCCAATTGTTTTCCATTCTTAAAACAAAAAAGATTCACGAAATTAGTTCAATTTGGGGTCAAACTATTGCTGTGTATTGTGGTTTTACCAGGGGCAAATTTCCACTCGTGAGAAAGTACAGTTGGTGTGCATTGTGCCAGCACGTAGCACTGATCTCGTGCAAAATTCATTAACTCTTAGAATTTGTCTTCATAAACAGGGAGAAGGACGCGATCGTAAACCTACAAAAAATCTCTAAAATGTCTTTGCTTGTCTGCGCTCTCCACCCTCCACTCCTTCTCACATGGTAGCGTGAATAGGTGGTCCGTGTTGTTGTTGAATAGTGAAAGAGAGAAAATGAGCGAGAATGTTACTGTATAAAAACCACTTCTGTTCTTATTTAAGAAGTCTGAATATATCGTTTTTTTTAAATAGAAAGGGTGCCCGAGCGTAGCGATGGGCTACGAGCGTGTAATGATAGTTTAAAATGAAACTTCAGGTTTACCTCCACACAAGAATGCGTTCGAAAACGACCGACTTCCTGAAGGTCCTCAACCGTGCTCGTCCAGAAGTCAAGACCGAGAAGAAGACGTTCAGTGGACGAACCTTCCAAACGCAGTGAATGTACAAATGATTGGAGTTGTTGTAATCGAGCTTTAACCACTTCCATTTTCTAAATTTTTACCACACTCCCGATTGCTGTTTTCCAACTTCACTTAAATTTATCTCAGCCTTGAATAAATTATCAGATCATCATTTTTACACTGGAAAATGTAGATTTCGAAAAGATTCTTAGGTTTTGAGCTAAGAAAGTTGGTGCCATTGTATACGGTAGGGGCTCATTTATTGGGAAGGATCCAAGACTTCTGAAGTTACAGTACCCCGAATACAGTTACAGTACTCTTTTTCTCTCGATACCCCTTCTCTCTATTTCTCTCTATCTCTCTTTCTTTCTCTCTTTCACTCTCTCTCTCTCTCTTTCTCCCTCTCTCTTTCTTTCTTTCTTTCTCAAACGCTTATGTAATTGACAGTATCGAGTGGTAATTGTTTACACGCGTTCATGGTGACCGGCTCCACATAGCTTCCTTTACCTGTTCGTTGTAAAAAATCTGGCCTCCGTAAATTGGACACTTATTACTGTAGCAGTTTCGCCTCGAAATACAAGAACGATTTAAGTAATGCGCCTTCAATTCCAATGGACTGGAAGTAAGAATAATAATTTAAATCCACAACGATCTAACTGTTCGTTGTGAGAGTCCCGACCCTAAGGTAGGCCTACCGTACTCATTCTGCAAAATTGAGATTAGAGCGCGTTTGAAAACGGCCATGCTTCTAGCGATATATGTGGGCTCTTGATGTAGTGGAGCACTTAAACATGAGCAAACTCATAGTGATAAAGTTAGCTTAAGTTTATAATGTCTATACCTTGAGTGCTACTCAAATCTGAAACTTTCACGTCATTAAAAAGCCTAATTTGCCCTGAGAATTTTCTAATTTTCTGATTCTTGTATATCATCCACATATATCGCTAGAAGCATGGCCGTTTTCAAACGCGCTCCTATCTCAATTTTGCAGAGTGAGTACGGTAGGCTTACCCTAATGTCGGGACTCTCACAACGAACAGTTAGATCTTTGTGGATTTAAATTATCATTCTTACTTTCAGTCCATTGAAATTGAAGGCTCATTACGTAAATCGTTCTTGTATTTCAAGGCGAAACTGCTACGGTACTAAGTACCCGATTTACGGAGGTCAGACTTTTTTACAGGTAGAGGAAGCTATGTGTCATCTTTCGAAAATCCTAACAGAAATTGATTCACACCCAGACATATCCAGAGGTCAAAAAAGAAAATTTTGAAGTTAAACTTCTGCACTGAACCAAACTATAATTCTGTTTGCACATCGCATTCCAACAAAGGAGAAAACCGATCCAGACATGCTCAAGTGGCGTACAGTAATCCGATACTGTATCGGGATGTTTATTTGTCATGTTTTCGTGAGTTATTTTCACATGCTCTTGTTGTGAATTGTTTCTCCTGCCAAAACATTCCGAGTTATTTTCGATGCTGCAGTCACTGCAGTGAAGGTTTTTCGGGTGAAACGTACTGTAGGTTATTGTCCAATCGGGCTGATTTTTTTAGAAAATGTGTATTCGGAGATGAGAAAAACTTTTTGTTTTGGACGACTTATTGAACACTCAAAATGAAAACGAAAAAAGAAAAAAACAGAACTTCACATTATTTTTGAACACAGTGTATGTATTATGAAGCACTACAAAATTCTCATGTAACATTCCTACACTGATGAATAACATTGATCGTTTTCTTTCCATCCCATTTTATAACTGACCGAGTCGATACGATACTGAGTGAAGCTGAAATTCATTTCTACCAAAGTTGTGTTGTTAGCTCACAGTAATGGATTGTAACCGTAGACTTTGGTAAAAAAGCGTATACACTGAGTTCTTGTTTCATAGTGCGAGTTCCTATTGGATAGACCCTTGGAACACTCGGTAAGGCAACTGTAACTTGTTGTTTTAAAAAACAAAACACAAAGTTGTTGGATCTCGTCCACTCACTTCTTTTTCTGAAACTCAGACACTTTCAATGTTGGTTTCCTAATGGCTGTTGCAATCAAAAAGTTCATCGCAATGTCCTCGCAATTCATTTGTTCGTTGACGTAGTCTCTGATCACTTCGGGTAGACTCTCAGTGTATTGTCTGAGATAGTCCTGAAACTGATTTTTGGGTTGGTGACCCTGTACTCTAAAAATATATACACTCCTTCTTCAAGTAACATAAAAATCTTCTCAAAAACGAACCTTGTGGAAAAACGCAGAATCTGTTATTATCATACTGTATTCACAACTACCCTCTGCCACGTAATTGGCTCCATTTCCGTGACCCATATGCTTCCGGCTCATGAAGCCGACAAGACGATCGCGATTGTTCCTCCATGTTCTGAACCAATCATTTTTACAGTATTATTCACGTCTGATAGAAAAATGACCTATGGGTCAAGTTTGACCTACCTAAATGCCAACAAAATGGCTTCTTGAGAGATAAGAACGTCATCGTCTAGCATGAGCACCGCTTCGGTTTCGATTGAGTCCAACGGCAAGAACCTGTTGTTGATTTTATTCGATCCAGGATTGGTGAACAACAATGGAACACCAGTGTCGGGCCAGTTTTTGGGCAAAACACGCTGGATACCATTCCAGACGACGACGATCTGAACAGGAAAGTCATGAAATGCTCAGAATCGTTCAAACCTTCTGAAGAAACTGCAGTCCTATGAGATTCGTGAGAGTAGCATTCAGTGATGCGTCCCGATCGTAGCTTAGAATCACTATTGTGAACTGTTCATTACGAGAATTGCCGCCCAAATGGGACCGGAAGCCGACTCCATGACCGTTGAGAATCGGATCGTACTCTACAAAAAGAGTGTTTGTGAACGTGGAAGTGCGTAGCCATCCTCCATAATAAATTTGTCGCCGGTACGTCGCCGGTTCGTTGCCTTCCTGTCGTCATTCGATATAGCATTCGTTAACGGCGACGTTCCGGCGACAATAAGGTGACGTTCCGGTAACAATATGGCGAAATCATTCATTTGTTGTCGGTACGTCGTCATATGATCGCCTGTACGTCGCCATATTGTCGCCGTTTGGTAAGGCATACCGAATGGCGACAAAAATATTATGGAGATCTCCTGTCGCATGTCTATCTACTCTGGTATAAATACGCTATTTGGTCATAAAGTGTTTTCGCGGTCCGTCGTCAGCTCTATATGCATCGGATCGAGACAGTATAAACGCTGTTCGAAAGGGCGACGCGTCGTGGTGTTCAATGTTCTATCACTACTAACACTCATATTCAGTTTTTTTCCTTCTCGTAATTTGACAATGTTATCAAAGGTTTTTTTTTGCAAAAATCGCACAACTGTCCTGACCGGAGCAGCTTTTTAAAAGGTTCTCCTACGGTTCCCAATCCCATTATTCTGTGCTCGTGGCAGCTATTGCTGGTCGTCATGAAGCTTATAAACTTATTCTCGATGAATAAAGTTATTATTATAAAAAAAACGTGTCCCCAAACGTAAAATTTTTGCCATTGGGTACAAGGTGTTTCCACAGCTGTTTCTCAGCTCATAGACGTCGTATCAAGACGATCTACACATCATTCGAAAGCTCTTATTCACGCGGATGTGCAAGCCAAGCTCGATTTGCCGCAACATGACAACAAAACAAAAATTTTTGAGAAGCGTGCAAACGACGGGAAACGGGAAAACATTGGTTTTGTGCTAATATTGATCTTGGCTTAAAATTTGATGCGCGATTAAAATTTTTGTGGGGAGATGTTGTTGTAGGGCAATGCAGTGTATCCGAAACAATAATTCAGAAATACATTTGACAAACCGTTTTGAAACTCTAGCTGATATACTTCTCCTGGAATGTTTTGACTCAGAGGGAGGTATTCCAGACTGTTCCACGGCGATTTTAGATCGTTCCAAACATAGGAAGCATACTGAAGTTTTTCAATGAAAACACTCAGCTTATGAAGAGACCTTCGAAAACTCGAGAAATCCCTGGAGAAATTTCTGTGATATAATGGGTTCGGTGAAGTTTCCCTGCTCCAAAAATTTGAATTCTGGGATTCTGGAGGTCGGATGCTAGAAGAGATTGATAGCTTTTGATTTTTGACTCACCAAAGATTGGTTTATGGGAATCGTCAGGTAAAATCGCATAACGGCCAGAATTGATCGTGAAATTGCTGCAATTGTCAATAACAGAGTGGGAAGCGGACTTGCATAGGTACTGTAGAGACATCCGTTACAGGCATGCAACTGGCTCGAGCGGACACTTCCAATCAAACCGTACTTTGCGCTAAGCATCCCTTTCCCATGGCTCTTGCAATCATATATCACCGACTCACCATTCTGATCACTGAAATAAACACTGTGAATCTCTTTCGCCTGTCTTCTCATATCAAAAATGTCAGAAGGCGAAAATGATTTCAGCATTTGAGGCAGCAACGATAACCGGGAATAAGATACAAATACTGAGAATCTTTTCCAATCAATTAGATCTGAAGATAAATACTACATGCGTCTTTTCTCTCACTCGCTCTTCATCTCTCGCCCTCGCCCTCGCCCTCGCTCGTTCTCTCTCTTTCTCTCTCTCTCTCTCTCTCTCTCTCTCTCTCTCTCTCTCTCTCTCTCTCTTCTCGCTCTCTCTCTCTCTCTCTCTCTCTCTCTCTCTTTCTCTCTCTTTCTCTTTCTCTCTCTCTCTCTCTCTCTCTCTCTCTCTCTCTCTCTCTCTCTCTCTCTCTCTCTCTCTCTCTCTCTCTCTCTCTCTCTCTCTCTCTCTCTCTCTCTCTCTCTCTCTTGCTCTCTCTCTCTCTCTCTCTCACTCATTCTCTACCAATCTCACCGTCAAGTGGTAGTTGCAGTTGACTATCCTCTATGAACACTGGGATACAACCATCCCTAAGCATCCGCATCAACAGTTTCACATCGACTCTATCAATAGCACAATACATCACTTCAGAAAATTCCTCTTCAGCGAAGCTGACGGTATCTTGAAGAAAATCATCGTTTCTGCCTTCTTTCGAAGTTTTCAGAGTGTCAATCATGATGAAAATCTGAGACAGTTCTATTTGAATCTATTTGATCAATGTATGTATAACCTACTTTTCTCTTAATCGGTAACAATTGCGGATATTGCTTCCATTGATTCTTGTCGTATGGTGGAACTGAAATGTCCGTGAAGATGTCGAAAACTCTGGAACAATTGAAAGATATGATTCACTAAGACAGAGTTCTCACATTCTCTCTCTCTCTCTCTCTCTCTCTCTCTCTCTCTCTCTCTCTCTCTTTCTCTCTTTTTTTTAGAAGTTTCTCTTGTGATAAATGGGTGATCCCGTGTTTTATTATCATTTTAGATTTTGATTGCAACTAGAATATAATTCTTACCAGCAGCTATTCCTCGCTACGCTCGGGCAGCTGGAGTTTTTTTTCGCTAACGCTCCAAAACGCTTTTTTTCTCGAAAGTCTACCTCTCTTCCCCTCTTTTCTCTCTCTCTCTCTCTCTCCCACGCTCTCCTCGCTGTCCACTTCCGCACTCCCCTAACAATCCTAACTCGGCTAACACTAATGCAAGTTTGGCTAGAACTAATGCAACAACCTGCGAGAGTCCCCAGTGGTCACGCGAATAGCGCTGAAAAAAAAGTGCAGCGGTGACCGAGTGGTTAAAGCGTTGGATTTCTACGCCCCTAATTAGGGGCGTAGGAATCGATATCGTTACTCTCTCGACGCGTGTTCGAATCTCGTTCCAGCCACTTTTGCACAACCCCTCCCTTCAACCCTCCCCCATCAAAACAAAAAAGGACCACTCAAAAATTTGCCTCACGAAAAAGGGGGCGGTCCTAGGCTTGGGAATCAAGCCCGCCTGGCGGCCGCCATGGCGTGGCGGCGGTACTCGCAGCCATGGCTGCCACCGCCACCGCCATGGCGGCCGCCCGGCATATTTGGCGGCGCTTTTTTTCAATGGGAAATTATTATTTTTTTGTCGAATTTTTTACTTTTAGAATTTTTTTCAGAAATTCATTTTAGAAACTGACATTCGATTCCGACAACGTCGTCGGTGACATCGTCGATGACTTCATCGAAAAAAAATTTTTTTTGAAAAATGAAAATATTTTTCCGAATTCATTGTAGAATCTGACATCCGATTCCGATGATGTCGGTGATGACATCGTCGGCGACGTCGTCGAAATTTTTTTATTTTTGTGTCATCATGTCAGGATATCATTCTTGCCAACCAGTTGGTGTAGTGGCCAACATGCCACTTTATAATATAGAACAGTATTATAATAACGAAGTGACGTGACGTGAAGGTGACAGGTCAAAATGCCGCCTGAATATAATCAGTTCTACAACTCCCCGCGGTCCCGGGTCAACGGCATCTTCAACTACACAGCTCTCCAAGACTTCACATATAATCAATAAATCCTTATACTCTCCTGATTTTATACACCACTAGTCCCTAACAATAGGCGACTACAAGTGGTGCATCTACCAAACAAGAAAGGCGACAAGCATTCTACCACCACCGATAGCAAGACAAGAACGTGAGACCTCATACGGCAGTACAAGAAGAATACAGAAGAATATGGAGGAAGCAGGAGAAAAATACGGAGAAGTCGACAAAGAGCGTTGGTTCCTAGACAGGATATCGATAAACTACTTCAGAGTGAAAGCAGCTGAAAAGGAGTATTTTGAAGAAAGAAATGTGAGCTCATTGGTCTACGCCAGAGCTTGTATCGGATCATTTGAAGATACCATGGACTCATTTTTCATGCAGATCCAGAAGCGGGAAACAATGAAGGAATTAAAGAAGATGTATTCAGAAGTGAGCAAATGGGAAGTGAAAATCGATCTGGCAACAAAGGACCCATCGAAAAGTCAAGAACAGTTAGAAATCGAAGCAGCAAAGACTATAGAAAGAAGAGAAAAGGAAAACAGAGACTACTTGATTCAGGAAGCATCACCAACAATAACGGAAACACCGATCATGGAAGAAACGAACAACACAGACAACACGGACATCAAGAACAACGCGGACATCAAGGACAACACGGACAGCAAGAACAACGAGGCAAGATTCAAAATGTGGCAAAGAATCAGTCGTAATTGTAAAAGCACTGGCGGTAAGCATCCAAAACTACCAACAGTGAAATTGAAGATGAAAACATGGAAGGATGACGGACTAGCAACAAGAAAGGAACCGACCAGAACACAGTATGAGAACAACAGGAAAAGCAGACGTAAGAATCACTACGACTTAGAAGAAACCGATCACAACCATTTCAAAAAGTTCAAAGTAGAGGATGATCTTGCCGGGAGCAATTTTGGAATCCATTCTACCATGCGACGGATCTTATTGGTTCAGAAGAGGGGATGTAGTGGCCAACATGCCACTTTATAATATAGAACAGTATTATAATAACGAAGTGACGTGACGTGAAGGTGACAGGTCAAAATGCCGCCTGAATATAATCAGTTCTACAACTCCCCGCGGTCCCGGGTCAACGGCATCTTCAACTACACAGCTCTCCAAGACTTCACATATAATCAATAAATCCTTATACTCTCCTGATTTTATACACCACTAGTCCCTAACAAAAGGCGACTACATTGGTTCAATTACCCAAGTTTGAAGGAAGCTTCCCTGATGGCACCGACATAATTTGACACCTATGTGAGCTGTTTAGGGGGTCGTAAATCACACCTAGTTGATTTTAGCGGTTGTGAATAGATGACAGATCGTAAAACAATGCCTTTAGCACTTTTTAGAACACAAGGTAACATTTGCGTTTTATGGGGGGTCGTAAATCACACCAAGCCGACTTTAACATCTGTAATGGATCTAAAATCACACTAACATGTGACTTCGACGCGTATTGTTTTTGTGCATTTAAAACACATAATCTCATGGGTTAAAATCCACATTTTCAAATTATAGTTTCAGCGCGCAGATCTGGCAGACTCGGGTGATTTTTTATCGTTACTCCTAAAATCGGTCGGTTCAGCAATTTTTCGAAAATGAACCTTCTGTATTCACCATAAGTAAAAAATAGGAAACCACTAGAACTGTTTTATCCAGATCCTGATGAAAAACTTCCATCGAATGAGTTAATGAGAAAACCTGAAAATTTCCAGCAAGCTGATGAAAATATCTGTTTTTTTTTTCGAAGATACATCGCCAAGACTGTCGGAATCGTATATAAGATCCAAAGATAAACCCAGAAAATTTGACTTTTCGAAAAAAAAAATCCGGTTTTTTCGCCGTTGAAATCGTCGACGATGTCATCGAAATCGAATTTCAGATTCTATGATAAATCAGAAAAAAAATTTCAAAAAAATTTGGATACAAAAAAAGCAAATTTCCACTGTACGAAAGCACCGCCACGGCCGCCATGGCGGCCGCCATGGCTGCGCTTTCGGTGGCGGTGCTTGACTAGCGTGGCGGCCGCCATGGCGGCCGGGCGGGATTCCCAACCCTAGGCGGTCCCCTTGTTCTATTATTAATATGATTCTTATTATTATAAAGTCTAAACCTCACCTTCCCGGCCAGCCCTGGACAATTACAGCCTTAAGATGTTCCTTTATCTTCGGCCCTATATTCAGTACGAGATTGCTTTCGGCATCGTTCAACCTTGGTGTTCCGTCCACAATCGAAATCTGAAAACTTTCGAGTTTTTTCTCACAGAAGTCGAATACCACAAGGCACGCTTCTCCAGGATTGTCTGCGATACTGTATGCGGCATTTCTCAAAGACAATTCCCACTCGTCTGACTGTGCCGTCTTGACATGGTTTCTGATAAAAACTGGCATACCAGAGTGCACCGAACATTTTCTGAAAGATTAGTATGATAACTATCAGCCGTAGTATACTCTGACCTGATCACATAAGTAATTTTAAATTAGGAAAAAAAGAGAAAAAAACTTACGACATATTGAAAACATCATGCACAGATGCATAGTCGTAGTCGAATGGTATTAACCTGGAAAAATGTTTGACTTTTCTCATATTACTCACTTATAACTATTGAGCGATTCTTCTTTCAAATATGGCAGAAAGTAGAAAAAAGTGCAGTTCAATAAAAAAAGGATCAGGCAAAACCAAAGTCCTAGATTGTACGGACTAGGTGAGTCCAAACGATTACGACTCCGCATGATATCTGAAGATTGGACAATAGAATAAAATGTTAGTGTATTGTTCAATAATGAAATTGGACGCGAAAATTCATTAGTTCATTGGAAGAAAATGCTTGATTCACTTGTTCGACGTGTCACGTAAAATCATGCGTATATATTAAATCTTGTTCAACCAGGTCTTCCTGCTTACCTGTAGGACGTGTTGGTGACCTATGGAACTTGATGCCGAACCATTCTCTGTGAAATGTCGATGAACTTACAGTCTATTGTTGGTTCATCAGAATCCAGCATCGTCCCAATTTCAGTTCATCACGAATCCTAATGTTGATCATGTCATTCAAACAACAAATCATCAAACCACTGCGTGGCCCTTGTAACTTTTTCGGTTATAGCTCCCCACGACAGTTTTCATCACGGGCTAAATTTTAAACCTAGATCAAAAATAATAGCACGAAACTAATGATTTCCCCTTTTTCGTCTTCCACACGGCCATTACTTTTTTGTTTTGTTGTCATATCACAACGCGCGTTCGAATCGAGCTGAAATTTGGCTCAACATCCTGTGCCTAATGGCCCGAAGGTCCCGTTGGAGGACACGTTTAAATATATGAATAGAGAAAAACGATGCCGCCGGCACGTGCGGACCAAAAAAAATGAAAATTAGCTTTGCACCTCCGGGACACGATGCACTTTTTAACAAACGCTTAGACTGTCTCTAACCGATGCCTCTCTCTCTCTCTCTCTATCTCCAAAACTGGCGTGAGAGGTCTCAGAAAGGCTATCAGCCTCTTGGAGAACAAACCCAAGAAATGACTGCAAGAAGTCGACTCTAGACTGTACTACAGGCACCTAATCCCACTATGGAGGGAGATGATTTATGGGATAGTTTTTGTGTACGAACGAAAGAAAAGAAAGGGCAGTTCCAATTATTTATAGAGGGTCTAAAACAGAGATTTACGACGAGCTTCTTTTTGAAATATTTATCTCTGTGCAATTCTGGTTCATAACTACACCAGCAGCTATTCCTCGCTACGCTCGGGCCGTTGGAGTTTTTTCGCTAACGCTCCAAAACGTTTTTCTCAAAAATTTCCCATCCATCTCTCTCTTTCTCTCTCTCTCTCTCTCTCTCTCTCTCTCTTTTTCTCTCGATGAGTGAAGCATTTAGTCCCCTGATTGACGTGCGAACATCGACCCATAACTAAGACGACTTCGAGCTATCTTAACCAAGAGGGGTGGTCGTATGGAACACAATTAGCTGATGATTGTCATTTTCCTAACTGAAATTACCCTGATATTATATGTACCCGAAAAATGTATGCAATCAGTTTCTTTTCCAGTTTCCAAGATTTAATTGTTTTACGTGAAACGTATTTACTTCAGGTTGATCGACAAGGATGTTTGCCTTGTCTCCAAATAAGTTCAAGAAAAACCAGAGAATGAAGATAGCAGATAACTTCTGGCAATATCGTTAGAGACAGAAGAAGTTCCGAAGACACGGTCTGCAGGTAATTTTTCTATTTTTTTGACTGTATACCTTGGAAAGTATCTTTTTATAATACATGACGTTTTATTCAGTCTTTTTTTGGAATTTTATTGACTCGCGAATTTTCTGATAAAAAAATAAAAGTTTCTTGATTAGACAGCTTTACTTCGTAGATGGAATGACGCAAGACACTCTTCTGGAGAAAAAAAATTTTCTCTCCTTCTCTTTCGCACACTCTAATGTAATTGACAGTGTCGAGTGGTAATTGTTCGAAACATTGTTTACACGCGTTCATGGTAACCGGCTCTTGATGTAGTGGAGCACTTAAACATGAGCAAACTCATGGTGATAAAGTGACTATAGGCGGAAGCCC